>JBBPJT010000332.1:0-29177 GCA_038088895.1 Xerocomus potaroensis | reverse complement strand
TCATACATATGGTGTCCTTGCTGCAGTGGCAGCATAGCCCTAGTTATAATGGATCGCATGTTTGATGCATAAGTCACCCTTGGGGTTATCTAGAGATCTGCCACCAAGGGGGTGGAATCTATGGGAGATAAGGGCGTCCATGGGTGCTTCTAGATGCATATGAGCAGGGGGGAAGAGCTGGGGCCAAGGGATCGGTGCATTGGTCCAGGATTTATGGGCGAAGATTTTGAGTTTTGGTCCCCCCTATAGATAAGATTAGATAAAAGTGTCAGAAAGCGAAAACTGTTTCTGGAGGATCAGGGGAGATGATCCAATGACCCAGGGGTGATCTTATGGATTCATAACAGTAAGGAGGCTTGGACTATGTTGAAGAGGTCTGTGTCAGAGACAGGGTGTCCAATGGTGGCAAGTTTCTCATGTAGTGAGATGATTTTATCAATATGGGCACATGCATTACCACCCTCTTTGAGTCTTAGCTCAATTAATTGTTGCCATAGTTTGACACCAATTGCAGGCAAGCAGTTCTTGAATAGAGCTTTAAGAGTATCAAAGTACTCCTTTGCTGTGTCATGGTGCATGACACACATGTACAGCAAGTTGGGTAAGGTCATTGCAATAATATGACATGCTAATGTGTCTTTTGCTTGCCATGCCTCTAGGTCCTTTTCATATTTCTCAACCTTCTCCTTTTTTTCTGTGGTGGTTGGCATCTATGCAGGCAACTTTCCAAGTTTGAGGTCTACCAGTTGTGGCTTTGTGCCATCAAGGTAACCATATATATAGCCCTCAAGTCTTGAGTGCCATATGAAGACTGAAACAAAACTGGAGACCACTAGGCAGTAGATCAAGCCGGAGGTAAGGATATATGCATGAGGCAAAGATATCAAGCCTGTGGTGGACAAAAGTGAGGTGAACAAAGCTTAAAGTCATGCACTTGTGTAACTAGGCCAAAGACCCTCAGTTCAAGTAA
This sequence comes from Xerocomus potaroensis, assembly GCA_038088895.1. Lineage (NCBI taxonomy): Eukaryota > Fungi > Basidiomycota > Agaricomycetes > Boletales > Boletaceae > Xerocomus > Xerocomus potaroensis. The sequence goes on along the minus strand of JBBPJT010000332.1, from coordinate 28,207 downwards.
ACAAGACTGGGGGTCTTGTCACTTGCACCCTTGGGTATTTATATTCCAAGTATCTATGCATGGACCATGTTGTGCTACATTAATTAAGGTTCAGGTAAACGAAAAGTACTTTATATTATTGGCTACAACTATTAATACTACATGAATGAGTAAGCTAGAGATAAGAGCAAATAATGCCATCGGCTTATGAGCATTATTTGAAATAGAATAAGTCATGCTGAGTCATGCACAGCAGCAAGTGACTAATGCTATTGGCTAAGGATTTGAGCTTTACCATTCCACAGCATGAGCAATTACTGCCATTGGACAAGAGCTCCATGGCTTGGTAATGCACAGCAGGTATTTCAAATAGGCTAAGTCATATGCAGCCGAGTGATAAACGCTATTGGCCAGTTGGCTGGACAACTGAGTTGAAACGAAGTGAGAGTACACTGGGCAGTAGTCAAGCCGATGTAAGGATATACACACTAGGCAAATAGATCAAGCCTGTGGTGGACGAAACGAGATGGAATGAAGCTTAAAGTCAGACACTTGTGTATCCAGGTAAGAACCCTTAAGGATCAAGTGAACAAGACTGGGGAGTCTTGGTTGCTCAGGTCTTTGGGTATTTATATTCCAAGTATCTACGCACAGACCAAGCAGTGCTACATTAATACAAGGTTTGAATCAACAAGAGAGTAATACGCTATTGGCTACACTATTCATGTACAGGTATGAAAGATAAGAGCGAGTTACGCCATTGGCTAATGAGCGTTATTTGAAATGAGGTGAGTCATGCTGAGTCATGCGCAGCAGCGAGCGACTAATGCTATTGGCTAAGGCATTGGTCCTTACCAATCCGCAGCAGGAGCTAATACTGCCATTGGACAAGAGCTCCATGACTTTGTAATGCGCAGCATGTATTTCAAATAGGCTGAGTAATGTGCAGCCGAGTGATAAACGCTATTGGCCGATAAGCTTAACGACTGAGTCATCAGGAGTCAGAAAATAGGAATAGCCCATAGGGGCCGAAGACTCTTGAGTCATACACAGCCTCGCTGAATGGAGACGAAAGAGGTCAGAATGAGTCAACTACCTAAAATGGCTGTATAGCCTCCACATGACCCGCAGAGATAGAAATTCTGAATAAGAAGGGTCATGTGACGTGGAGCGTGACTTGGATTAGATCACGTGACATCCACAGATAAGATCAATAGGAAATGAAAGATAAGATATACTTAGCTTTACTATTAGGTTCACGCCTTATGTGTACACTTCATGTAACGGCAGGGTTCTACCAGGGAATACAACCACGACCTGCCTCTTGTACAGCAGTAGGGTTCCCTGGAGAATACAGCCAGGTTCCGTTAGTCTTCGTGAGTCGTTAGAGTCGTTAATCGAACATATGGGACTTCATCCTAAGCAACGAGATTAGCTTAGTAAGCATATTATATGACATTTATAGGCAATTTCATAACATGAGTCATCAAAAGTCAGAAGATAAGAATAGTCCATTGGGACTAAAGTGTGACTCATGAGTCATACACAGCCTCACTATATGTAAAGAGATAAAGGAGTCATAGTGAGTCATTTACCGTAAATGGCCATATAGCCTCCACATAACCTGCAGAGATAGAAATTGTGAATAAAAAGGGTCATATGACTGTTGGCACATGCCTAGATTAGATAAGGTCATGTGACTCAACCGATAAGATCATAAGTAGAAAGTAAAGGGTTGTAAGAGAAATACTATACCACCTTACCATTAGGGTTCACTTGAAGTGTACACTTCATATGGTGGTAGGGTTCCACTAAGGGAATACAACCATGACCTGCCTTACACTTTCATTAGTATTGAACATTGGTGCTTTATCTTATAGTGACAAATAAGTGTTATATGCATAATTTCATAACAAAGATGGGCCTTTCAAGAGGTCCATTCTTTTCCTGCTGGGTCAAGTTTAGGGAGTTTGATTTCTTCTTATTTGTAGGACATGTTGAGAGGACTGTAGAGGGTTTTTACTTTGTCCATTTAGGCTTTTGAGCTGGGGCTCATAACCTGTAGTATGCAATAGGACTCAGTGAGCTGGTAGTAAATAGTCACTGTGATATTACCTGTAGTATGAAGTAGGACTATAGGATGTTAGTAAAGTGTAGCCTAAATAATATAGTAACTTACCTCAGTGAGCTGGTAGTAAACAGTCACTGAGGTGTGTATGCAAATAGTTTGTGTCTATGTATGCTGCAAGATTATATAAGCTGTATAGCCACTACCTATTTGTACTACTATGATATGATCTATTCCTATACATTGAGCGTGAAGGCATGGGACCTGGAGCTGAGGATGAAATAGATATCCCTCCTCTCATTATCACTGCATTCTCTGATGAGGATATCTCAGATGCAGACATGAATGCAGACAATTAGTTCTCACTCATCATAATAAACTTTTTTGGAAAATATGATTGGCTGGGTTTATATAAACCAGATGGTGTTTGAGGTCTTTTTAATAATCTATACTAATTGAGGCTCACACATGACCAAAGGTTTGATCTGGGAGAGCACAATGATCCTGCTTTCCATACTACAATGTTCATCAGCATTGAAGCAAGAACAAAGAAGACAAACAGCATAAAAACCTATTCCTCTCTCCCAGATGGCAGTCAAGCCAGTTAAAGTGACCAGCATCATCCAGCATAGGTTTACCCTCTTTCCCTGGTGTGATATTTTGACCAGTGAACCTGGGAGAGACTGCAGAGGTTTACTAGTGCATATCCAGATAACCATAGCAACCAGCAGATGCCCAACAATGGAGAAGAGCTTTTGCTCAATCCTCCTGTAAGCAGATGCTAGCCACCAGGGCCCATAACCTGTTGAGAGTATGGCATAGCAATGCCCATAGAGAAAGTGGTTGCTGTACTCACTAAATAGTGCTTGGTAGATGACTGCTTAGATGTAGTGGTTAGAGGTCAAGTCTGTTGAAATTGTGTGTATTTATGAATTGTCCTTTCTCATATTCATACCTGTTCATGATCTACATTGACCATTCTTACATAATCATGAGCACTGTTTTTAACATGGACTTTGCCATGTTGCATCTCAGTCTTCATCCATATGAAACTAAGGTGAGACATCTTACAAGTTGCTTATTCTTCTACATTTACTAATTAATACCTACTTAGTTCCTGTCCTCACTAGTGTTCTTCCCCTCCTGCTCGAACAAGACCTCTCAAGAAAGTCTCTATTGGAACTTAGTGTAGGAGTTCAAACTATATACTACATGTGTGTGAACTACTTATCTAATAGTGTTTGTTCAACACCAATATGTAAGTGTTCCAATAGGTTTCAGGTTTCTCATTGAGTGGCTGTGGTATGGCTGCCATTGGAGTCATGTGCAGGCATGTATATTACCTTGGTCATATTATTCCTGGTCACCCATGTATGTACCACTATTGATAGATATCAAGGGGGGTCAGTTATATATTGTTCTATTGTAGGGTTTTTCATGTAGCCTCGAGACGAGCGACATCTATCGTCGAATAGCGAGCATCATCATCGTTGCGATGGCGCAGAGATTGCTTCATCGAGATCGAGCGTCAGCGGACTTTGAACATTTTATTTTGGTGATCCCGATGTAGTAGCCGAAGTAGCAAGTTGTCGAACTGGCTCTAAATGCTATTCGCTTCCTTCTGACTGCGGTCATGATACTCCAAGCAGTGCTTCTCTCATCACTTCTGGTCCATGTGCTCGCTGGCCAGGTGTTGCTGGAGGCAACTCACCGTTGGAAAGACAAGAATCCTAACATTCTGAGCGACAGCAGTTCCACAAAGTGGAACCTTGGTGAATTACCGAATCCCAATGCAACTGATCACCTCGTGTTTGTCACGGTGTACTCGCTGCTCCAGCACTGGTCCAACATCCATATGTTGAACGGTAAGGGGCCCGCATGAGTGTCAACATTTAACGGAAAACATATTCCTCCGCAGGTCACAACATTGTACCGGGGATTGTTCCAAAGGGAACGCTTTTATACCATGATAGGCTTGATAACGAGATCCCGCTCGTTCCAGAATGGGTCGCAATGGATCCTGAACATTCGTACTGGTCTTGTGGTGGAACTGAGGCATCTTCGTGCTGGCATCTGACACTTGTGACTACTCGTCCTCTCAAGGTTGTCTATTTCGATGGTTTGAGTGCTGCAAACATACTATCAGGCACACTTGATACGCAAGACCTTCTTGCATGGGGAGAAACAAAGCCTGAGAGAGCACAAGATGAAAGGCCACGTATTAACTCGCTTTGTGAGTGGGGCAAGAACTTCAATGTTGATGGCTTTGTAAGGTGAAGTGACGCTTTCGTTCTAATTCAATTATTGAACATTTTTGCAGAATGGAGATGGCTTTGTGAGAGATCATTTCTCCCAATGCTATTGGTTCTGCTGAGACAACCATAGCGAAATAATGCTTTGCGACTTTACCGCTGGCGCCAGTGTCGTTTCGTTTGTGAATCCAGTAAACATGTATGGGATGCCGACAAATTCAAGTATGTGCTTGTCTATGGGTTTCCTTGGCTGTGTGGATTGAAAATTCATTGGATAGCACTACGTGTGACCTTGGAGGTGTGGCACGCTGGCTCCTGGCATGATCACTTCCCTGGAGAGACTCGTATCCAACTCCACCTCCCTAGTTTAGTCTCTTTCTATGACACTCAGCTCGCTCCTTCTCTTGTTTCCATTCGAGCTGGTCAAGAAAGGCAGGACTACCGCGTGCGAGATATATCCAAGGAAGATTTATCCGCTGCGGTGTCAAGGCTGGAGGCAGTGTTGACTAGACCTGCCTTATCAAGCAGCATCGACTGGAAAACGCTCATTCAGGTCATCGTGGACCGATATGCTGGACGGCTCGATCTGACACGTCATTTGTTGGACACGTCTATATCTCGCCCAGAGGACATTCTCGATCTCGCGAACCAGACACAGATGCAACTCAGGATCATGTTGACACCTTACTTACCTGCATCGGCCGCACCATCGGACCCACTGGACAAGACTGCGCTGAATTGGGCAGAACCAGTCTATGAGCACTGCGCCATGACCCATACGAGTTGGATGGACTCCGTGTTGGATACGATGACCTACTCGGAGAAATTACTCCTTCGGGCAGTTGAAGGTACTAATCGGGAGATTTGCCGCGTCGTGACGAAGTTGTGGACTGCTGGAGTCTACGCAGGCATCGATTCGTCAGTGAACAACAAGGCATTTCCCGATATTGTAGAGGTCACTCATGTGTGGCGTGGTTGGAAAGAGGATCTTGACGGATTAATGACATGGCTCGGCTGGAGCATCTGGCTCAAGTGTGAACCCGGTTGTGGTCCCGAGGTGCGTCCCGTCATGTCGATATCTGGTGTATCATGACTCACAGTAACCGACAGGAAATGTGTTTTATGTTGCCATGGCCTCATGAACCCCCGCGTTATCCAATTCCAGCGGGGGAATCGTTTGCCAAGAATTTGCCTGGCTCTGAGGACCTTATAAGGGACCCGAAATGTGTCGGCCTGGTTGATCTTAAACTGCGAACCTGATTTGTTTGCACACCGGGGAATATGGTATGATTACGAGCAGAATATGACGTCGGAAACTAGTGTACCAGTGCTACTATCCTCGTGGTCTGGCATCAAATCCCTAGACTCGCATAGACCAATCGTCTGTTAGCAACTCTCGCGGGGAAACTTACCGTTTTTGTACCTAGCAGCCGAGGAGTGCTAATTAAACGATCCAGACGAGTTCAATAATGACTGTCTGATCGTTCAGGGCGTGACGAAGAGCGCTTGATCGTCACTTTGAACATCGAAGGTTGCATGGTAGGCTGAATATCTCGGGCTAACGACTCTGACCAGCATGAACGCGGACAATTTCAACTGTGGAGCGGGTGCCTGGAACTGGTGCCCAACAAGAACAGTATACGAAATAGCATATACAGAGCAGATGTACTTATTTAAAGCAATCCAAAGCGAGTAGCAGGCTAGAGGATTGTCACTAAGTACCAAGATGTATATAATGAATGGGTTGTTGGTCCAACGGAATGCCTACCAACCTCATTGTTGTCTGCAATGCATGTGCTCAACAAGTATGATCCAGACGACCCGACCCGTCCGTCATATGCTCGTAGAACTCGGGCGTGGTCTTGCTCCTCTCAGCATCACCGCCCACATCGTCCTGATGACGGAGCGAAAAGTATCATCTCATCTGGACTCTCTTTACCTCCAACCGTCGTATGACAAGCCGACAGGTACCCGACTCAGCTCGTCGATATTCCCGGAGATGCAAGACTCCTCTTCAATGGCCCGGAAAGTCGCGAGAACAATTCAGTGCTGACAGAAAATAGCTTCTTTGCACCTTTGGCCGATGGCGATGAACCGTCGGTTCTTAGTCACGGAATATGGCCGTCTGGCACGAATGAGGGCAGTCAACGTAGTGTAGGATGAGATAGACCAACCCAAGACACCCCTTTGACCCTTTCTGAACGGAGAAGCAGCATGTAACGGTAAAAGGGAGAACTCGGCAAATGAGTCACCACCAGATGCGAGACCCACGAGGGCACAACGTCTGAAGGGCATCAATGATGTAGGAAACAATCCTATCCTAGAGTCTCAGCAAGAATTCTCCGTAGTCTCTTTTCATGTCCTCTAGCTTCGCAAACTTACACAGGTTATAGAGCCTCTATGCCAGTCCTTGAACATATTCTCTAGTAATCCAGTGTGGGATATAGATACGATCTCTGTCAGCAGGTATAATGAACGCGTCGCAGCCTGTAATGGCCAGCCCGTCACCAGCTACGCCCTGCAGATCAGGGAAGAGCAAGGAAAAAGGAATTGAGAGGGTCCAGGCAACTGGCGAATACGGAATATGTCCTTGACCTTTTTTGCAATTCCAGGCTGGAATGGCAAAATGTGGCCATGTTGGTCTGGACCAGGTGAATGGAGAGCAGTGCGCATGTGTGATGTCAAACGCGTGAGTTCTTCCGCGAACAACTTCCCTTCTTGGTCAGGTATGATGACGTCCTCGAGTGGGGAACGAGGATAGGTGAGCAGGTTCCAGAAAACCCCACGACCTTGTTCAAGAAGTTTGACCGCCTTGGTAGGGGATTGATTATGGAGACGAGTAGAGTACGCGTCCACTGCGAGTGACGAGGAGAGGGATTTGAAGATACTATGGTGTTGCAGTACTAATGGCAGAGCGGAGGGATGTTCGACAAGCAGTCGAAGAGTTGTTTCGTGTAAACAAACACCGTGGGGTGGTGAAACTCGCTTTTTCAATCAAGCATGTTGCCACTGATAGTTCGGATGGAGTCACTGTTTGAGACACGTGCTCGAGCGTGGCATAGAGACCGAACAAATCTTCTTTATCTTTCTCCCGAGCTGCTGGTACTGATCGTGAAAATATCCTGCGAAGTTGTTCAAACACGTCAACCGAAGGGGGTGCTCCGGTGGACAGAGTGAGAATGCGTTTCGAATATGAACGACCGAGTCACCGAAGCCATTGACCTCCCAAAACCAACCCGAATTGAATGTGGCTATACGTAGCGGCGTCAACCAAGCGGTCCAACCGGCCCGAGTGCCCTGGTGGACAGAACGAGAGCGCATCCCGCACGTGAATGATAGCCTCGTCGAGGTCTCCGATTCCCTCCGAGTTGCCGATACCAAGTGTGGAGATATTCTCTCAGACACTCCAACAGAAGAGAATGCTCCGATGGGCAGAGTGAAAGTGCTTCCTCCTGGGGCTCGATAGCCGCCGTAATGCCATCGATTTCAGAGTGTTGACCGTACTAAGTATAAAGAGATGAATCGCAGACTGAGTCACAATATCGAGCCACTGTGGATATTTGGGAGGGCAGAGTCGTAGCCTCATGATCGCGGAACGGCCTCGCTGATACTGACACCTTGTCTCCTGTTACAATTGAACGTATCCTCGATAGTGACCGTTTAGCTGGTCAAGTGCGGTACGGTGTTTGTTTTATATGCCAAAAGTCAGGGTCCGGTACCATTTGAACGTGGCTGACTGATCGCGATTGAAGGTGGGACACTGCACAATGCGCCTGAGAACAAAAGGGACACACCGCAGTCCCAGGGGTGCTCTGCCAGGAGGATTGTGCATACACGCACTGAGCACGCTTTTTTTCTTCGCCTCTGCGGTCTCGCCGCTGCTCAGGACGGTGGCTATTGCCGAGAAGCGAGTCCTCGAAGTGAACCTGTCGGTGGTACGTAGCGTCAGTGTCGAGCAGTTTGATCATTCCGCTTAGCTGCCCACCAACGACCCTGGATAAATACGCCCGAGGACCATCCCAGCGTGACCACCAATACCCATTGTCAAATCGGGACGAAAGAAAGGAAAGCATTAGACACCTGTGGCCGCCAACCGAGTGAATCGCAAGACCGCCGTTCCACCACGTCGGTCTCACTAAAGTCTTCAGCGTGGCAAAAGCACTCTGCAGATGATCGATGCCATCGTCATTCGTTCATAACACTACTAACTAATCGAACACTTTGGGGAAATCGGAGTAGTTGACCTACTTTTACCCGTGACACACCCTCCCCACCCACCGATCCACTCCTTGGACGACAAACCATCAGGGTACAGGTACAGACATATGTCAACGAATGGTCATCGTTCGGAATCTAAGCGGACCGGGTCGACGACGAAGACGCCCGAGAGAATGCAATCGCAATGCCTTCCGGATGCGAATGTGGTCGACGGGGAGGAAATTTCAGGACTGTGCACGTCCATTCGAGTTGACCGCTCTTGGTCTGCCGGGGGGCGCCGGCACTTTCGAGGTGACATGTTATCTCACCAATGTGGTACACGAAAGCACCCGACAATTCTGCAACCAAGACCGTGTGGCAGATCTCAAAGAGACCAACCTCTCCACTTTATAAAAATGTATAAAAAAACTAGAAACGGACGGCAAAGGTAGAAAAAGCCAACAGAGAGAGCTACAAATACATACTTGCAACGTAGGTAAAAAAAAAAAGACAGAAAGTCGGGTGCGTCGCCCTCTATTTCCCCACCAAAGAAACGAAAGACAGCTTGCGGTGATAATAAAAAGGATCGCAAAAAAACGAACGAAAAGTCAATTTATTGGAAATAAACGGTTTGTACTTCGCTTTGGGCAAATGGCAGGTTGCAATTCGGACACCGCCGTTGACGCGTCGAGATCCGGGTTTCCACGCATGGCTTGCAAAACGCTGAGCATGATCCATCAGTAAAATCGCGATGGACTCGCAAAAGACACATACTGTGCATGCACTTTGTCAACACAACTTCCCGCATACCTTGTTTGCACGTCGTGCATTTCACGATTTTCTGGTCATGTGGACATCAAACGACCGATCGCAGATCATGACATGGCAGCTCACCCAGAGCCCTTCGTTCTCCTGCGTGAGCGCTTCTTCTCGGGTGCTTGCAGGTACCACCGCTGAGCTCAACTTCTTGATCTTCTTCTCTGCTTCCTTTTTCGTTCGCGAGATCTCTTCTTCGACGCTCTTTAACGATGACTCTAATTTACGCATGTAAACCCCACGCTCGCTCGCAAAATTAAAAGCCTGCAAACACCATGTCGGTCATGTGAGCAGCCGACAAGAGACCGAATTGCCCACGCACCTCTGCCACGCGTTTCTTCTCCACCTCTACCAGAGCCTGAGACTTGGCAACATCTATTTCGAGTATCTTGATCCGCTTGTCCGCATTTTCGACCGCTCGCCGACTCAAGGTGTTCATCTTCTCCAAGTCAGTCTGTACAAGCAAATGGCCCATGTCTGCCTCAATGACATGGACGTAAAAGACGGTCAAAACGACGCACAACTTGACTGCTGAGTTGCTTCTCGACCTCGGCGGCACGTTCCACAGCCTTGCCCTGCTTCTCAAGCTGGCGCGCCATCGCCTTTCGTTCCGATTCGCCCATCTCCTTTTCGCGCATCGCAGCAAAATATTTGTTTTCCGCCTTGGCTTTCTGTGGCGGCCACCAACATCGTCAGTCACTCCCTTACACTCGAAAGAAAAAAAGCACGTGCCTCATGAGCCACCTTTTGCAACTTTTCTTCAACAGCACCGAGATCAAAGACCTTTTTCTTCACCTGTTGATCCAAGCCTTCCCATAGAGAAGATAGTCGGTCAATCTCTGCAAACAACGACGTTTCTGCCTGCGCCTGCTGTTCCGTTAATAGCCGCAACTTTTGCAGCTCGCGATCCTTGGCTTCAAGTTGTTGCGCAAGGTTACGCGCGTCCTGTGTCGAGCTTTCGCCAAAAATAGACCGGTAACGGGCCAACTCTGTCAATGTCCTAGAAAGCTCCTCGCGGGCTTCTGCTTCTGCAGTGATGTGCTGTGCAACATCGGGATGATCCTTATTTAGCGTGGCCAAGGCCTGTTCGAGTGCCACAGACTTGGCTTCGGCATTACTATTATTAAACGTCAGCCCAGAAGTCACGCCCGTAAGAAAAGGGGAGCCCCCACTTTAGCTTTTGCTTCAAGTTACGGACATAGTCGAGGTCGTCAGACTTGGCCTCGAAAAAGTACCTCATAAGGTCCTCATCCCCAGACATCGCCGCCAGCCTCGCTTTATGTCGCGCCACTTCTGACTGCAACTGCGATATCCGCTCCGACCGGGACTCTGCAAGTTCCTTGAGTTGGTGTATTGACTGAAGTTTGACCGAGTCCCTCGCTTTCCGTTCAGACAATTCAGCCCCGTACTGATCGCGTAGTTCCCGAACTCGAAGGTTATCCGCGTCCCGTTTCGACAAAAGTGTCTTAAGCTCTTGTGTCGCTTGCTGCGCTGCAACCTACGTGACGTGAGAATGGTTGACAGTGCAACGTTTCGACGACGGACTTGGATTTCTTCCTCAAACTCTTTGCGTGAAGCTCGTAGTTGATCGAGCGTCTCGTTGAGCTGTGTCATCTCCTGGGTGTTTTCTGCCAGCACGCTCTCTATGTGTGAAGCATGATCCAACAACAGCTTGTAATGCGAGGTCTCGTTAATTGCCTCTACCGGTGGCACTTTCACCTGCGAACGAGTGGTAAAGACAAACCAGCAATGGAGCCACCGATGGTGTGCATACCTCTATCCTCAAGCGGGTGACCTCCTCTGTCAAACGACTGTTCTCAGCCTCCAGCGTCGCAATCTGCTCGTCCCTCCCTCTCAACACATCCCGAAGTTCCTCCGACTCTCCTAGTAGAAGGTGATCATGCCCATTCAGCTGTGGATGCTAGACGGGTCCGTCAAATCACAGACTAACGCGCTGGTTTCATACGCACCGGCGGTGGACCTGAATGCGCCTGCGGTGAACCACCTCCCGGCTGCACATCTTCCATCGCCGCTAGTTCCCTTGGTGATGAAGATGACTGTGCACGCATAGCAGTGACGGTACTGCTCTTCAACCTGTCGATGCGCATTTCTGCAGTCGAGAGCTCCTCCTGACATCGCACCCTATCCTCTTCAGCCTCCTCCAACCGTTTCCGCATCGCCGCGACTTCGGACCGCAATGCCGTACACTACACCCCTAAGTGGACATGAGACTGAAGAGCGGTTCAGGGCGCACCTCTGTCTGCGCTTTCTGACAACGCTGATAGGTGGCATCATGTCCGACCGCTGGCCGCGACCTAAAAAAGCTCGTTACGAGGCGCTGTGTGGCGTGCATGTTTTGTTCGAGTGTCGCCTTCAGACTCGAGTCAGCCGATACATGTTGGGAGAGATCAAACAAATCTGGAGGGGTCGGCGAATTGAAACAAGGCCCGATCCGAAAGAAGAATGCATACCTTTGGTCTCGACGACGACGGTGGACATGTCATCCTGTGCTGTCAGGGTCCGTATAGTATCTACCAGCTAGAACCGGTCAGAGACCGGGTTGCCACTGAGGGGCGAAAGAGCGCACCTGTTCCCAACAGGCTGCGATCGCGAGCAGGCCCGCCTCGCACGTGCTCTTGCGCTGCTCGAGAAGAGCGATGCGCGCCTGACTCCTCTCGTTCTCTCGTGCATAATGGCGCATCCTGCGAAAGAGGGCATCCTTGCGAAAAAGCTACAGCGACAAAGTGTGCATGAGAGTGTGACTGAAACTTCGACACGGTGTATGCCCACCTCGAGCTGATCGTCTGCTGTGGGCTCTGGGACGGCATCGTCGGTACCGTTTGGAATGGCGAGTGGACTTGCGCTGCTGATGCCTGGCGAGGTGACGACTCGCTTTTTCGAATGATTCGTGAGATCTGCGTTGTCTTCCAGCGGTCGTTTTCTCGATTCCATCATATCACACAAAAACAAAGGAAAGAGGAGGACAAGAAAAAAAAAGAGTCGAGTCCGGCGTCGAGACGGGTGTCTGTCCTCCCTTTCAAACTCCGACTACCTCCACCACTTCCTGCAACGAGACAAGCTGACAGTCCGCGTCCGCCCCATTGCCGATCTGCGTCTCGACACAGGCAAAATCCATCGTCTAGAGCAATAATGAACTCAAAAATAAAAATAAAAACACAGCGCAAAACGCTGCACTCGCCTTGTCCAACACTGTCATCGGTTGGTCTGTCAAAAAACGCGTGAGCGAACGAGCAGCGCACTGAGTAACAAATAACGTACGCCAGACACCCGTATCGTACACCACGCCCTGGCCCCCACTCGCCACAAATGCCCTCACTGTGCTCAACGCCGGACCGTCATCCTCCCCGCTCAACGCCACCACTACTAGATACCTCTTCCCTGGCTCTCGGATCGCATCGTCTCCTTCAATACCCCCTCCACCCATCGGAATAAACGCCTGGTTCGTGTACGGATGTCGCTCCATCACAGTCACCCTCAACCGTCCCTGCGTGCCCACAGGCTCACACCGGTATACAGACAGTCCGGTCGTTGCGCCCGATCCATCCGGATACGACGCGCGCGGAAAAGCCAGCTTGTGAAATTTACTCGCAGTACCGCCATTGGCAGTGGTGACCTTCGTACCAGGTGGTGCCGCCGCGTGATCACCATAAGCCTGGATCACCTGCCCATACGCCACAAATGCTTCATGTGTCAACGGCACAACCGGAATCATTTTGGCCTTGGTTACGCCGTAGTTGATCTTCCCCGCATCACAAATAGAGACTGCCTCCGTTTCCACGAGACCATTGTCTGAGACAACTAGGGCCGCGGTTTGACTTGCACCCCTCGTCCCCATAATACGTACCCTCTTGATCCCCCCATCTGGATAGATCGTCACCTTGACGTGGCTAAACACATCCTCCGGCTTGCAATTCAGCTGGAAGAAATGCCTCCGATGCGGCCCCAGTTTTACTTGAGACAAAACCGGGATCCATAGCTCGCTATCACCCATCGGTACTTGCCGCTCCGCCGACCAAAGCAATCCATGCAACTCGCAGCTCTCTGGGAAGTTACCTTTAAAATGCGCAGTGTCGATCTCAGCAACTTGAAGTCTCCCGGGGGTACCCCTATCTGGACGTGTCACAGCGTAGGTGCGCCATTAAATGACAAGAAAACGCACAATTGGATGATGACCCAATCCTTGTGTCCCCTTTCCCTGCTCCGCTTTGTCTCCCATCCGTCTCCCATATCCTTTCCTAAAACACGGTTTATTAGGCGGATTTCCAACCCATCGACGGGCTACGCCTACCTCGTCCCGGCAAGATCAAATTCGAACCCACCCCGAAATGCTGGTCAGACGTATACACGACCCGCCCACCGGCAAAGACTTGGGCCAGATCAAACGGCTCTGTTTCATCAGCTGGTTGCACAGGGGCAACATGACCATACACCCTGAAGCGTGCCTGAAATGTACATGCCATGACATCCTCGGAATGATGATTGGCATATACTTACGATCCCGCCGTCGGGATACATATTCAGTTGGACGTGGCTGAACTCCGTGGTGTCGGGAATCTGGAAGAGATGTCGGGAAGAGGGTCCGAGTGAGACTTTGGGTAGAATTTCGGTCCACTAGGGGAGAGAAAGCGAATCGGCGTCCTTTGGCGGTGATGAAAACTCGTTGGTATGCGTACCGTTGCAGTGGTAAGATCCAGATCGGAACTAGAGCCCGATGCGAGGAGCGCGTCGACGGAGACTTGGGGTGCCTCGTTACCTAGGACACATCGACGATGAGCTATCACACGAGCGCACAAACAAATGATGCTCGCCGTTAAAATGAGACGTGTCGATGTCGAATCCGACGATCGTGCCCGTTGTACCTAGGCGGATGATGCACCTATACACCAGCGTTGGTCAAACGAGCGAGGCCAACAGCGATCGAATGTACCAATCGAACGCTGGGTTGTGTCGTCGTGTCTCCCATCCGCTGAACAACGCGCCGTTCGGTCCAAATTGACCTTTGAGACTCGGAGCAGGCTACGAGGCGACGGTTGATCAAGAAATCGGTGTGTAGAGCGTCATGCTCACCTCGACGAGCAAGAGATGGTACGCTGCAGCAAAGAACTCGTCGGAGACACTCACGATGCTGCCGCCGAGTGCGACACTCGAGAGTTCTGTCCATCATCAAGCGTCAGCATCGGCTCCCGACAGGCACCCCACGCACCGATTGTCTGACCAAACGTCGCTTTGAACGCGTCGAGCGGGATGTTTTGATAAGACATGTTGAACTTAACTCGATAGTGTGTGTGATTTATGTAAATAGCACTGTACTGTCAGATGCGCTGTCACCGCGTATCGGCGTGGCCCGCCTCAGATACGTTCTTGTACGCTCAAGCTCAAGGCCCTTGATGGCCGCCACCACAGCCATTGCGAGTATCGATCATCGGTCTCTAAGTTTACTTGGGATGGCCAGAAACGCGGGCCCGGACCCGGCTTGGATTCTTTGTTTGTGTCGAGCGCCCAAGAATTTTATGTATATGGTTCACTCGAGGCCCCCCGTCCCGCATTTCTCCAGGTATCACCGAAATGCCCCGTCCGAGACTGAACCCGAACACAGGGCCTTCTTCCATCGCGCGATGTGATAGGACGACAAACTCAATTTTCAATCGTCCATTCAGCCAGACCCCTTCTAAGGCTTATTGACCACCGCGTCGAAAACACGTTGGACTCCATTCCTAAGCAGCCAAAGCCGCATCTAAAAGACAGTGCGCAAACATGACCTCGGATATGAGACTCGGTTTTGGCGGGCGGATCCGCCTCCCACGGGACCATGTGTGTAACGTGGTCTAGGCTACCCGAGAACACTCGCATGCGCTGGCGTGGTTTCTTTTATATTTTTTCATTGACAAGCAGTACGTGCGCCCTCAACCCATCAAGGGATGGCGGGGTCGTTCATTCGTCAATTCCACATGCGATCATATCGGTCCGAACGATCCTATCTTGCACCGGATTGTTCACTCATCGGATGTCACCGCCGCGCACCCAGACGTAGGTTGTAAAAATGGAAGACGCACAGTATGGCAAGTGATTCGTGACAACGTGTAAAAGGCAAAGCGAAGATCCCGCATGGGCGCCCAACCAAGCCACGTTGCTTGTCCAAATGCTAATACCGCATTTTCCGAACCATGCCTAAAGGAATTTGGCTATCGGAGAGTCGGAGGGTCGTTATTGGAAAAAAAAAAGGTGTGTGTATCCGTTTACCCCAGAGGACGACGATGCCGCGGGTTCATCTCCCCCGGGTCAGATTTTTCCGATATGCGAGGGTATCGCGATCCTCATTGTCCTCGTGGGTCATTATACTTTTCGTTGTCCACCCACGCGCCGAACCGCTGCCTATAGGAGTCGATTGGCTGTCTGGGCCGTAGCGAGCCCATTTCATTTAGGCTGTGTCCTCGGATCACGCCATCCATGCAACCTTCATTGTTCGTTGGCAGACACCACCGTCCACCTGGCACCACAAATCCACGAGCCGTCAAGGCGCAATGCACGGCCACTGGTGGGTTGCAGAATTAATGAACCACGGAAGCAAAAGAAGTCGAGCGTCCACAACGCCCATATCCAAGTCGCTTCGGGTTCGTACACGCGAGGATGGACAGGCTGCGAGTTATAAAAGCCCGGGGGTGCACCTACCTTTCCCTCTATCGACCCATCCGGCTCTACACACTCGACCTCGTCACGTCTCCCAAAAAAAATCGATCCCAAGTCGAAAGCATAAAAAAAGAAGAAATGTACGCATACACGCACAGTACAACCACTCGTAAGTCGTCGTCCGATCCCGAGAGGGGGCACATTGACATTTGCTTGGCATGTCGTACAGACGTACAGGGGAACGCCTCCCACCCCACGGCACATGGTTACGGCTCTGCCCCGGTGTACCTGCCCGTTCCGGGGTATGCCCCTGTGCCTGGCGGACTAGTCCCTGCAACAGCAGCGTCATCCCCGCCATTTGCATCGACGGCAAGTCGCACACCAAGCCCATCGCTGCTAAACCCTGTACCGGTCCCTCAGGGGTGCTACGCAATCGAGCTTGTCCAGTTTTGGCGGGGCGAATACAAACGTGGGCAACCGTTCCCGCTTCACTGGGCGCTCTTCCTGCGAACCGCGCCGCAGTCCACCAGTAGGCGCGTCTCGGGCGCTCAGAGGCCACAGCCGACGACGACGGGCACGACGGCGCGCGGTAATTTTTACGAGCTGGTAGGGTCGGCAGAAACGTACACGGCACAATTTCTGCAAAATGTGGTTTTCGAACCGGATGCTCTGCCGGATTGGCGGGGGACGTATGTGATTGGGTGGGTGAGTCCGGGACAAGTGGCCGCGTTTGAGGGGGCGGCCCGGCAGGTGTCGGTGTGGCGGAACCGATATGATTGGCGGAGCCAGAACTGGGTCTACGAGGTTGCAAGGGCTGTTGGCGCGAACAACCAGGGGGTGTTTATGGCGGACGGGATGACAATTGGGGGGTTGCAGAGGCACATGGGGAGGTTGTTGGATGCATGGGAGAGCGGGGACATTTGAGGGCGCACGGCGATCAACCGGTGGATGTGGTGAAACGAGAACTAAAAATGATGGTCGGTCTGGAAGTGTGCAAGTGAAAGGAAGGAAGACTACTATGGCAACGATGATCATTTTCTGTCCGGGTGGAAACATTTCGATGGTGTCAAACCTAGATAGCAGGGTAATATGACCGTATTTTCATGCCCGACTTTCCGTAAATGGCGCGTCTACTTTGGAAACCTGTGCGTCGGGCCAAAAAGAGGCGTCGGCGGCTGGGACAAGTGAGGTGAGCTGGCAATTAAAACAGGGTCGTTGGCAGGTCAACGCCAATGGGGCATCAACATATCTAGGCATGTACATCCATGTATCTAGGTGATGTTGCGGATGTGGAACATTGACCGATGGCTCATGTGCGCGCGAAAACGACACGCTCCTTGCCCCACGGGTCATTCCAGATATCGATCTGGCGGAGGTGAAGACCGGCCGTGGTGCCGAGGATGTGCGCGACGGCGTGGGCCTGGTCGTGCCCGACTTCGAGCGCGATGACAGCATTGTCGGCGAGCACGTTGTTTCTGGCGAGGAGGATGGCGATGGAACGGTAGAAAGCGAGACCGTCGCGGGTTGGCGCATGTGGGAGGTCTCCGATGAGTGCACGGGGGTCCTCGTAATCTTTGACGGACGGGTGGAGGGTGTGATAGACGTCGAGGGGGATATAGGGTGGATTAGCGGTGATGACGTCAAACGGGGGATCGAGACGGGCGAGGAAACCGGGGTCGTGGATGTCTGCGAGGAGAGGTGTGAACGAATTGTGATTTACGGTGTTATTGTCGGTTGCTAGACGGATGGCGCCAGGGGAGATGTCGACACCGAACGCACGAGTGCTCCCTGGCGGCCAGAGATGACATAATAAGAGGGGAATGCACCCTGAGCCGGTGCAGAGATCGAGCACGCGCACCCGACGGGTGGGTACGACGGTGTGTGCGAGACGGAGTGCCCAGTGTTCTGTCTCTGGCCGGGGAATGAGCGTCGGTGGTCGTGTGAGCAGTTCGAGTGGGCCAAATGGGGTGGTGCCTGTACGAGGAGGCAGATGTCAGCGAGCGAAGGGAAAAGGACGAGACACGTACCGAGGATGTATTGGAGAGGTTCCCCGCGTATTCTGCGGTCGAGCATATCTGCCAATTTGTCTGGTTGCGAGTGTTTCATTCGCATCCAATTCAGTTCCCTCTGAGCGCATTCTTTTCCGATGACCAGCGCGAGTTTTGCTAGTCGATTCTCCATTGGATTAGAGAATAAAATACATATATAAAAACGAAAATAATACAGATTATGTAATTAAACCAGCTGGAGATCTCCTCCACCTTGAGTATATGTACTCTCCACTGCCCACGTCGCACCCCTTCCCCCCACTAACATCCCGTCCCCGATGGCCTCATACATTAATCCAGCACACATGTCACAGCAAGATCCACCACTGCACAAACAAAAGCCATCTGCACCCGCAAAACGAAGGCGCGCTACTTCCCCAGACGAGAGCGGCGACTCATCTTCACACCCCCCTCGAAAACACAGAGACGGTCCTAAAAAGAAAAAGGCAAACCGTGCCTGCGCCCACTGCCAGAAGGCCCACCTCACGTGTGACGATTGTTCGTCTTCCGCCTCTTCTCCACCGCCATCTTCTCACTTCCCCCCACCCCACAGCTCGTCCCTGCCAACGTTGTATAAAACGCGGTATGGCCGGAAGTTGCGTCGAGGGCCATCGCAAAAAAGCAAAGTATCTCCTCGACGATGACGAGCTCGGTCTGTCACCGCCAATGTCCATTTTCGTCCTTCATTCTGATCACGTGACCTAACAGAACAGTTGAAGTCAAAATCCCTTGGCGAAAAGGGCGCTGATCACCCTACGCCGGCGATACCGACTTGTAATCATTCCCATCTCTCTCTCCCTTCTTTCTCACAATGTCCCTTACCATCAGCTGAATCCTTTCCTACAAATGACCCCCTCTTCAACGTCTCTTTCGACCCCAACTTTCCCTTTGGCTCAGAGGCGGCCAATTTGGAGTATTCTATTCTTTCCGCCATCCTGGGAAATCCAAGTCCTCCTGATTCTGCTTCAGGTACCGCCCCTTCTCCCTCACAACCCCATTTACAGCCAGCTGTACCGAACTCTGCATGGTCTCCTGAACCGCTACACGCCCAGCCCAACTACCAAACCGGGCCTCAAGCAGCTTATCCCTTTGTTGAATCCGGTCACTTGCCCATACCCGAACCAACACTCGCTGCCACTGCCCAACCATCCCCCACCGCTGCCTTCATATCTTACTCCCCCACCCAGTTCTCTCGTCCTTCCCAGGACTCTACCGCCGATCTCTCATATACGCCAGCTTATCATCCTCATGCTCACCCCGCTTCTTCCGCTGCAGCGCCACTACCACCGCGTTACTCCCGTGATGTTGCGCCGATAGCTATCTCTCGCGTGTCCTCGAAAGAGGCTGGCCCTCATTCTGTCGAGGTCTCCGCACATCCATCCCCTTCGTCAACTAGCTCAACACATCAAAGCAGTCAGGACCACCATTCCGTTCGCCGTCCCTTTATCTTTCCGTCTTCAACCACGCTCACCGAATTTTACCACAGCCCCTCAACGTGACCACACCGTACGACTATACGGAAGGCTATCATTTTCTCATGAAACATCTCCCGACCCGGTGTGTACCTCTTTTACACTTGCGTATGACACATGCATGGCCCATGAAGGTCCATTCCTGATTATTTCCCCTACGTTGGAACACCACGGGTGACAGATTTGAAAAGAATGACATCTTGCGCATTGTTCGAGCTCTTGCCATATTTCGCCCATCGCTGATCGCGCTGCAAATGCCCATGACAGACGAAGACGAAGTGTTTGTCGAACGTTGTTTCCAACGCTCGTTACTTGTACGTGCACGTGTTACTTCCAAGTCATGTGATGACATGGGTTCTGCGTGCGCAATCCAGGAACTCGAAAAGTTGATTTCGTACAGCGGTACGCCAACCGTTGTCTGGCGACGTACGGGCGAAATCTGTCTCGTGGCACCTGAATTTTGTATGTTGACCGAATGGCCGATGGAAGATCTCGTTGGGAAACGTAAATACATTTACGAGGTAACGCCCTGCTCCCTTTCTACTCCTCTTTCTGTTCACGGCGTGCGCATGAACCGATGCTGCCCTTTTCCCCCCATTGTGCCGCTCTGTGTGTCTACCGTTCCGGCAGTTGTTTGAAAACCAATCCGTGGTCGAATACTGGGAAAACTTTGCGTCGCATGCGTTTGAGAACACGACCAAGGCTGTGTATTCGCATTGTGTCTTGCTCAAGCCGTCCGGTGCACCGTTGCCAGCCACCTTTTGTTTCTCGATCAAGAGGGACATATTTGATTTGCCGAGCATCGTCATTGGTGAGTCGGCTTGTCTAGCGGGTGCGATTGCGGCTGCTGACGATTTGCCTCTTTCTTTTTTTTTTAGGTCAGTGGTTGCCACTGCTATAGTTTTTTTTTTCCCAGGTTGTACTTTCTCTCTCTTCCGCTCTCTCTCTGACGTATTCCATGTGTTGTACCGTCCCTATTTATCATGCCCACTGCCATTTACTGGATCCAAACTGGATTATTCACGCTGTCATCAAAAAGGTTTTTCTCTTTTTAATACGCCTTTTTTCTTTCTTTCTTGGAATATAGGCACGTTTGTCCACTTTATTCTTATGCTTTCCCTCTTCACTTTTTTCTGGCCTCTTTGCATGTGTTGGCTCATCCGTGTTGTCGTACAAAAACTCACTTATTAGGATTATCGACCATGTCTCCCTCGAAGCTCGTCTGGGGGACGCGCACTATCGCTCGTAAAAAAAAAAGTATGTATAGGGGAGACAAGACGACGAGCGTATACAAGTTAGTAGATGTAGTGAAACGCAGTCGACAAGCAAAAAAGAGGCGAGCGTCTACATTTATCCAATCCACAGAAGGAAAAAGAACATCAAAAGTGAAACCCAAAAGTACACCGGCGGAGCGAGAGACGCGCACATTGGGGAGTTGCCAGATCCCCCTTCCAAAAAAAAATAGAGCGTGCTATCCAATGTGTGGATATTCTCCAACTAGACGGTGTCTTGGACGGTGGCGTATTCGCTTTCGACGCCTGGCTCCATGAGCGCAGCATGTCCGAGGATGAGACATGACGACGCGCCGACGAGCCAGAAAAAGGTCATGACGGGGGACGAGAGCCAGAGGAGGGGGAGACCGATGACGAACAGTCCCGTGTAGAGCGTTTTTTGCGTGAGGACGTACGAGCCGAGCTGGACCTCGGATCCTGGATTGTGCAGACGTGTGTATGAGCACGCACGGAGGACGAACGGCTGCCAGCGACGAAGCACAACGCACCGAATTTGTTGATCAGCGTGAACCCACCGATGAGAAAGGCGAGCGAGATGAGTAAGAGCGGGCGTGTGATACTAGAAAGAGAGGAGGGGGAACCATTCGTGAGCACGGGGTGGGTCGTAGAGAGAACAGAGAATCGTTTACATGGCATACACGGCCAAGACGAGGACGATGAGAGTGTAATTTCCAGAGAAATACCGGGTGTTGTAGGTGATGCGCTACATTCGATTCTGGGTCAGCATATGGGACTTGCGCGCGCGCGCACCAGGCTAGGGTTTTTGCGCACGCACCGATACGGCTTGGGTCGTGTCTGAGGGTCGTGAGAGACGATGGACGTCAAAGAACTCGGTTGGCGATCGAAGTGCGCTCAAACGTGTTTCCTATGCGGAAGCATGGAGAGAATGAGCAGGAGGGACAGAGCAGGATGGGCCAAGACGCACCCGGATAGACTTGAAAGTCTCTGCAACGCGCATGAGGGAGTCCATTTGGATGATGTAGTGATGACTGCGTCGAGGACGTGGACGGTTTTTTGAATGAGGGTTAAAAATTGAAAGGCTGCACTGCACTGCTTGCTACGGAACTGGCGAGTGCCGTTTTGCGCAGCTTGAAACCGAAAATAACGCGCAGCCTCTTGTCCAGAGCTCGACCCCGCAGCAATTTCTAAACGGCCACTGCGGCCCCAGTGCTTGGGCCTGTTCGTGTATGACGTCTGATATGCTCCTACGACGACCCTCTTTCATCTCAACCGAACCCTCTATTCCAAACCCAACTGAACTGTTTCTTTGATTGCACTGCCTTGGTTCGCCTCTACAATACCCCGACGCATCCTTCACGACCATCAGTTCCTCTTACAGACACACCTCGTTGTGTCGCCTGCTAGGGTATGCGATGGTAGGCATCGCGGAAGCTTTTTTTGTGTGTGCAGTTACCACGGGCGAATGATGCGCCAGTTCCATGGCGCTGCCTCATTGCGCACCTGGACTAAAGCAATCGTAGAGTGGTCTTTTCTATTGTAATTGCTCAAAGATTGCATAGGTGTTTATGTTACCGTCACAGCAACTCAAGGGAGACCTTCACTTTGGAGTCTTCTCATATCTACGATTTGTTGTACTTCTAGAAACTGCTCACTTTGGCACCACGCCTAATGAGCAGGTTTCACTGATATTGGCGAATAGGACGGCGCACCACCCACGGATCTGCGATATACATCGACCAAACCATCCATCTCACACACTGTCCACAGTTGACACCAAACACCGATGTCCATGAATGGCACCCACAACAAACGGTGCACCACTCCGACGCGATCGTTGTTGGACTGCATTGTGCAATGCCCGTGCCATCCTCTCTGTTTTCCCGGCACACTCCTGTCGCCGCACAGCTGTTCGTACACATCCCTGGCCAACTGCAATGCTATGGTGTCGACGATGGACCGCGTTGTGCCCATCACACTACTATACCCCACAAACAACATGCCAACACACAAATGCACCACCTGACAGCCCGACCGCGCCAGCCGCGGTCTGGCATGCTGACACCAAGGCGAGACGACCGCACGGACGTAAGAGTCGGATGATGTCCGACAGTCGCAGTCGGCCTCCATTGGGGAGGCACAGCCCGCTGTCCGTCGGACTCTTAGTGTCTTGTACACCGTGACAGGCGAAATAAATTCATTTCCATTGGCACGCCAACATTCGAGTTTGCCCATCCGAATATGGTTGGTGGATAGTCGGGACTGGTGCGTTTGGGTGAAGGTAAGGGGACGCTTCGTAGGGCTTAACTGCCGGTAAAGCATTACAAAAAGGGAAATAATGACTAAAAAAGAAATAAACCGGAGTTTCATCACAGATTAGGAAACTGGTCCCCCGGTGACCCTGTGACTCGTCATGATCTCATGATTATGGGGGTAGAAAGAAACCTTGTTAAGCAAGGTAATCAGAGGCTTTGTTCCCAATGCCTAGGATGTCGTGGTTTCCAGCCGCGTGAATCGGGGGGGAACGAAAGAGGTCTAATAGGACACCAGAATACACATGTCGTTTCTCCGGGCTCTCAAATGCGACTCAACGTTGAGCGTGGAATTAGACAAAAGACTGGAATTTGCTTACGGAGAGGACGAGCGCGTGCCAAGATTGGCTTTACGATTCGCGTCCATAATTCGGATAAAATGTAATTGAAGCCCTGTGGGTTTCTATGCTGGCCGTTGCAGGAGTCGCTGCCTTTTTGCTGAGAAAAGCACGAGAACGGATGATGGGGAACAGGCCTGCAATCAATCTGCTAGGTCCAGACGAACGTGTCGTAATTCTTTGAGAGGGGCACGAAGTCGCAGCGATGGTGCCCAAACAACGCAATGGCCTCGCAAAATGTGGAATAACACGGGCAACAATGGGGAACTCGTCCAGGGAGAGGCGAGCTGCTCTCTTGCCCGCCCGCAAAAAATCGAACGCTCGAGATCCGCCGCCTTTTGCAAAAGCTCTCAACGTAAAAGCAGCGGATAGGAAAGACCTCTGTTGTGGGCACTGTCAAAAATGCGACGCGCAGCCCCTTCCAACATCATAATCGCCTCGTTCAGATCTGTCGAGCAACATAGTCGCGTGAAAAGGGCAATACATATTGCGCCGAGCCCAGTAAGCATGTATCCCCTTGTTGGTTCATCCGCCGGAGTGAGTCGTACCGCTTGATTGGCTATGGAAGTCGCCTTGTCTGGATCAGCAGGGTTACCGAGGCGACGAAAGCATTCAAGAAATGAGATGGCGAGAAAGCAGGGAAGAATTGCCTGTTTGAATTGTGACCCGGCACGAGCTACATCGACACTCCTCCTTCCTTGAGATAGACTTGTCGAGATGTGTTCACAACTTGTTTTGTGAGTCTGTCATAGCGGTTGACTTATCCGGAAACGCAGATAAAAGTTCAACATAATCCGGCTGTTCAAATAACACCTCAGCATCTCGTTTCTGGCAAAAATGTCAACTCATGGACTCACACAGTTGTGATGTAGAATGGGGACCACCATTATCTCTAGGGACACATTGCAGTGCTTCCACCATCAAAGTAATTGGCCTATCAAGGTATTCTGATACACAGTGTATATGATCTACATACTGATCTGCTGAATGGTACATTTAAAGACATCAACATCAGGAATTTTACAAGAATCTTATTTTGCTAATTTTTAGCTAATTCTGGCTAATTTAACTAAATGTTGACTAATTTTGACTAATTGTGTGAAATTAGTCAAAATTAGCTCAATAAGATTCTTGTAAAATTCCTGATGGAGACACAATGAATCAGGGGAGTCTAACAATAGCCTATTGTATTTCTGGGCTGGGTCACTGGTCCTAAGACATACCAATAGAGTGTTTCTATATCCAGAGTCAAAAGCTGATATATATGGATTTGAGCTATGAAGAAGTCAATTCATGGGTTTTTAGTCTAGTTGGATCATACTACCTTTGGCAAGTTGATTGGTATGCTTTCCAAGACATTTTGTTATGGTTTTCTATTGATTACTTCTTTTGTCATTTATGCCTTTTTCTCTTGCTACCTTGGACACTTTTTCCTTTCTAGGCTTTCTTTGTGGAAGTTCTTGTGTCTCCAATTATCTCATATATAACAGGCGATGCATCCCCAGCCTCTATTCTTAGCTGACCTGACTCACATTGAGTCACTTGATATAGCTGTTTATAGTAGAGCATAACATGGTCTGTTCACTGATTCTATACTATAAATACCCTAGCATATATACTACTATCTCTAAGCTAGTTCTATGTAATATAATGTGTAGTTCCTAGAACTTCCTGGTCCACTTCTAAGGTCATTAGGTTGCTCTAGTAACCAGAAGTTTTCAACAAGTGTAACAAAAGAACTAGCTTCTTGTTATGGTTTTCTGATGTCTTAGGAAAACTACGACTATGCTAAAGAACTACGGGTTCCCCTTTTCCCTATCCACCCTATCAATTAGATGTCTCTTTTCTATCACCGTGTCCTCTAGCTTATTCCGCTTCACTTTAGCCTTAAGCCATCTGTATTACCAAACACATACATGTGTTTGCCATGAGGCTTCTCTTCTTCTACCTTGTGACCATTCCTGTTTACTAAGCTTACCTTGTGTAGAAGCCCAGGGTTATGGGTATTTCCTGTTTAGGTCAACCCTTGTACCAGGGTTGAGGGTATTCTTTACATAGTGCTTAGTCAGCATGGTCTGTGCACCATTGCTCATAGTATAAGTAACACAGCACTTTCTGTAGATACCTTAAGCTTAATCTCACTGTTACATTGTCTAAAGTATGGGCTTGTAACTTCTGTGGCCTCTTTCTTATCCCACTGCTGAGCCTTAAGAACCTATCATCATCTCCCCTTATACCCTTTCATCCTGGCCTCATCCCTTGAAGGTCTCTCAACATTCTTGTCATCATCTTTGCATCCCTACTAGGTGTTGTCCTAGTAGCTATTGTCTATCCCCTAGCTGTCATCACCACTTTCATTTACAGCTATCTTGTTGTTGCCCTCTTTGTGTTCACTATTCAAAGTTATTGGCTCATATCATAACACTTCTCAGTGCTGAGACACTATCTATGCTCTAACCATTTCCCCCGATACCATTTCCATACACCAACCCCTTTTCCTCCTTCTCCTAACTCCAAGGAAGAGATAGAGTCACCAATTACTCACTCTTCCACCCAATTGATATATCACCTTCTCTTTTCTGCTTCCTCTTCTCTAACACTCCTCACCCCCCTAGCCCTTCCTCCATCCCCTCTTTCCTTCCCTCCCCCCATTATGAATATACCACCAAACCCCCCTGAACAAAAGACAGGAATGTCCTTTGACTTTACTGGAGAAATCTTCAAGGCAGTCAGTTGGGGTATGGCTATGTCAGCCTACTTTACATTAAATCCTACCAACTATATTACCAATGGAGATAAGATCCTTGCTATGCTGAGCAAGTTTACCAAAGAATGAGGTGTCCCCTTTGCAGAGAAATGGTACATGAAATTAAACAATACAGCCTTACCCCCTGCACAGTGAACTTATGATGCCTTCATGGAAGATTTTGGAAAGACCTTCTACCTATACAACTTTAAAGAAGAAGCCAGACAAAAAATGTTAAACACTTGGCAGAACCTGAAAGATAGAGAAGAAGGGTTCCAAAACTACCTAGCCGACTTTCAACTGCATACCGCCTGATCAGGCATCACAGATGATGCTGTAGGAGAATACCACTCCCTACAGTTGTAGAGAGGTCATTTCCTTATTCCCCATCACTACCCACACAATATGACCCCACACAATCCTATAATATCTGCCACATCATCTTCTCCTGCACTCAGATTGGCATCTAATGTTTTTGGATTCATAATCTGATCAGCCGATCGCTCCAGCTAGTATATAGGTCCTTTCATAGCATCTGATCTCATGTCCTGTGTCCCTGAAACCTTCCAGTAAGTTTTCCCCCATATATTCCTTTCTAATTACTTTTTCCTACCCATTTCATTTGTCCCCTTTGTGTTCTGGAACTTATGATTAGTCTCCTCAATTTCTTGTTCAACTTATGTTTAAATTCTCCACTCTACTATGCATACTTAAGTCTCAGGCATACCCAGACTATAAAAGGGTGTATGTAGACAGAAGAAAAGAGAGTTTTTTTCTGACCTCCATTACAATGACCCTATGATCAGATCTGTGCCCGGTACCCCATTCTGCCTGAACACTATGATTTGTCCCATCCAAATGCTGTATTATTGTTGACCTGACCAGGTTATTCATCTTCGCACCCAAAAACACTGCCTGTAATGATTAGGAGTATCCAGACATTTATCACATGCACCATTTTGAAGGAGAAGTAAGCCCTGGACCATATCTATCTCCTTGTTCTTCCTCCTGAATCCCTAGGGATGATACAATTACCCCCTTTTAATTCTTTCTATCAATCGTCCTTGCTCACCACAGAGACAGCATCTGTTTAACAACTGGAGCCCACCATAAGGGATTCAGCTGAGGCAAGGAGAAGGTCACTCGGGCCAAACCTCTGACGCCAAGAATATAAAGAATTACTCAAACAGCTCTGCAATTTTCATGTATCTGAAGATTCCTCGTTCTTCTGAATTGTTCCACACACCCCAGTACATGAGTTATTACCTGAGTTGATGCAATTGGCTGACTTGGGCATAACATCTGGTGACAGATCCAGCATTTTTTGGGCTGTCACCCCATATAGATGCTGCACTCAACATTCCAGTTCACACTTATTAGCCTTTTTAGAATTGCCTGACCGCTGCCAGACTTCTGGTCTTATCTTGCCTGTCATGTCCTCACCAACCTCCCTAACAACAGCTCCTGGAGAGTTAACAGGTGCTTCTGCCTCATCTCAACTGTGACCATCAAAGCTATTGGTTGATCCTGATCAGGGGGAGACCATCACATCAAAAACATTGCATTAAAATTATGAAATTGTGGCCCTGTTATCTCAGGAGCCAGAGCTATCATTGTTCCACATCTCCAAAGCCTTTGACCAGTTGGTCCTTGGATAGCCAGAGAAAACATCAGAACCCTTATTTCAGGGGCCTTCAACATAAACACCAGCTAGATCTCAGACACTCCCTGGAAAATTTCCATCAGAAATCTTTGGAACTAGATTTGTCTGTGAAGAGTCATCAAAAGAAGGATTGGAAAAAGAAGAGGGGGGAGTGAATTTCCAATCCATCAGAGAATTGTTACGCTGAACGTAGCTTTGAAGAAGCGAGGATGAAGAGGCGATAGGAATTCCTAGTCAACTTCGGATTGACCTTAGGAATGACTCGGAAACTAGGAAACTACGTGTTATTGTGTAGAACTAGCTTGCGTTACTAGTACATGGCGTGGAATATTTATACTACCCTACCGACGCACGGACCAACGGCTAAAAGGAGTCATTGGGGCAGGGTTAAGGGTAAGACGTGGGAAGAATGGGGACA
>JBBPJT010000331.1:0-29209 GCA_038088895.1 Xerocomus potaroensis | reverse complement strand
ACCTTGTGCTACGCCCAGGGCTAAGGGCGTTTCCCCATTAGGTCAACCCTTGCACCAGGGTTGAGGGTTTCCTATATGTAGTGCTTAGTCAGCATGGTCTGTGCGCCATAGCTGGTAGTATAAGTAGCATAGCACTAGCATGTAGTACTCTAAGCTTAATCTCATCGTTACAACGCCTAAGTGTGGGCTTGTAGCTTCTTGTGGCTTTCTCCTCATTCCGGTTGTCATACCCTGAGGATCCCATTGCTGTCGTTCCATCCTCATTCCGCCGCCGGGCCCTGAGGATTCCCTTCTTCTTTTCCAAATCTTCGTTCATCGTCATCCCGACATGAGCTCTTGACAACTCCTGTCACCCATCACGTTTATCTCCATCGTTGTCGTCGTTCTCGCAACTATCCTCGTGGACGTTGCTCTAGCTGTCCTCTCTTCAGTCGTTCTTCTCACCGGAGTTCTTTATCTTGTTGTCGTCCTCGTAGTTGTTGCCATTCGAAGCTATTGGCTCACTACGTAACACCTCTCAACCCCTCCACTTGTTGCTACCATCTCCCCCCTTCCCTCTCGGATTTCCTCCCCATTCACCATGCCCCTTTCACTCTCCCCTTCTCTGCCGTCTTCTTCCTCTCCTCTTCCCCTCTTGTTGCCTCCTTCCCCTGTTTTTCGTCCCGCTCTTTCCCCTTTTTCTTGGGCTGACAACATTGCTGATGACTCTTTTCTTGATGGCCCCCCTCCCATCTTTCCGGCCTCCACCATTTCCTCTCTTTCTCTCGCCTGCGCCGTTCCCCTCCCACCATCTCCACCTCTTTCTCCCCTTTCTTTTGCCACCTCTGTTCCTCTCCCACCGTCCTCTCCCTCGTCCCCCGCCGCTCCCCTCTCTCCCTTCCCCGCCGGCCGCTTCAATGCCTTCTTGGCCAACCGTCCCCGCCCCATCTCCCCTGCCACTCGTCGCTGCGCTTTCCTTCTTTTCTCCACCTCGTCCGAACCATCTTCCCCTGCCTCTTCTCCCAGATTCTCTCCCCTCTCGGTTCTTCACGTCCTCAGCTTGTCGCCTCCCTCGTCCCCGTCCTTTTCTCTGTTGTCTTCTCCTCTTCTTCTTCCCTCCCTCGGCCTCTCCCTTGAAGTCACCCCCTCCCTGTCGTCTGACCTTGTTCTCTTTTGATTTGTCTTGTTGGCTGGAGCCTCCAGTCTTGTCCGGGGGGTGCATTTCCTGTCGTTTTCCCGCCACCACTTCCTTTCTGTAAGAGCCCTAGGCATGGCTTTAAACTGCCCACGTTGTCCTATCATTGGACAAGGCCCTAAGCACAGCCTTAAACTGCTTGTCCTTGTTGTTTGAGCCCTAGGCATGGCTTAAAACTGCCCAACCCTGTCACTGGTTGTCTGCAGACACTAGGACACGTCCTGGGCATGACATTAAACTGCGCTCACCTAGTTGGGAGACTAGGTGTTGGTTTCGGTCTCGCCGCCCTTGATGGGCACACCTCCAGCATGAGGGAAAACTGTACCGTTAACAGTGATGAACGATAAACTGTTTTCTTCCCTTACTCAACAGGACCGGATTCCTCATAGTCGAAGACGCAGTGACCCTGACTGTGAGGGCATTGCAGAGCGTTGCAACTGACGCTACGATTTCCATCTCCCTACCCCTGCCCCAACCGTCGAAACACCTTGGGTTCCCTGCTACTACCAACGTAGTGCCCTTAACCATGAGGGTGTTGCAAGGCCTACCGCCGTACCGCCGGCCCCCTCGGTTTCTCTTCGCTCATCCCCGCCATGGGTCTAAACTGGCTTCCTTCCCGCCGCCCCTCCCCTGTTCCATTTCTTCTTTGTGGCTTGATGCCACCGTTATGTTCCTCTTCTGCGGCTCTCCACTTTTCCATCTTCTTTCTTCTTTTGTTCCATCTTCCATTCTTCTTGTTTTGTTCTGCGTTTGTTCCGTCTCCATTTCTTCCTTCAATACCCATGCTTGAACCGAGCATAAAAGCTGGGCTGATGCCATTGATGACTCTTCACTCTGCACCACCACTATCATCATGTGCCTTCCCCGTAATCATCCTTCTTGTCGACCTCTCACCCCCACCCCCATCGATATACCACCTTTCATTCCTCTCTATCACTTGAACCCGTACAACTTCTTCGTTGTTTCCTGGATTCGTCAAAACGGACAATTGTTCTGGATCCGGGCTTGTCCCCATTGTTTGGAACTCTGCTGGGCCTGCTTCCTCCTGGCCCTGGATGCTCTATGGATGGAACACAATGGCTGGGTATGTCCTCCCGCTTCCTTGGACCCCCCTTCCTACATGTCGTTCGACTTTTCTTGTCCATCCTATCCTCCTGTCTCCAAGGACCGTCCATCCCTCGTTCCCTCCTCTGTAACCCAACTACGCCGATGCGGCTATTACATGAGATGACTGAATGTCCATCCCAACGCAGTCTGAGTCGATGAAGTCTCAAGATAGTTGAAGTGTGGAAGCTTCAAGATTAACATTGGGGTAATGTTACAGTTCTACGACAGGACGCCCATTGTTCGCCTTAACATTGGGGTCCTTAGTCTAACGGTTCATTTCCTTGTCCTCACCCCCGCCCCTCCTTACTGGTATACGATTAGATTTCCCTTTCGTTATGTGTTCCCAACCTAAGGATAACGCTTGTTGTTACAGTTTTACGATTGGACGCCCATTGTTTGCCTTAACATTGGGGTCCTAAGTCTAACGGTTCATTTTCCTTGTCCTATCCCCCGCCCCTTCCTATGGTATACGATTAGATTTCCCCTTCATAAGTTCCCAACCTTAGGATAATGCTTGTCTCCTAGGTCGTCTTGTATTACCTGTCACGTGTGGTACGCATGTTTGCCATGAGGCTTCTTTGCTTCTGCCTCATGGCCGTTCCTGTTATAGCTTACCTCGTGTAGAAGCCCAGGGTCTTGGGCATTCCCGTTTATAGGTCAACTCTTGCACCAGGGTTGAGGGCTTTCCATATGTAGTGCTTAGTCAGCATGGTCTGTGCACCATCGCTGGTAGTATAAGTAGCATAGCACTTCATGTCGTAACCCTAAGCTTAATCTCACCATTACTTCCCTAAGTGTGGGCTAGTAGCTTCTTGTGGCTTTCTCCTCACTCTGCCGCTGAGCCCTGAGGATTCCATTGCCAGTTTTCACCCTCACTCCGCCGCCGTGCCCTGAGGGTCTTCTTCAACATCCATTCCCCCATCATCTTAGCACGCGCCCTTGACGACTTCTTCGCTTGCAACCACGCTCATCTCCATTGCCGTCTTCGTTCTCGCAACTATCCTAGTGGACGTCATGTTCTCCGTCTTCACTTCACTTGTTGTCTTCATCACAGTCGTCTATCTTGTTGTCGCCCTCATAGTCGCCGCCATTCGAAGCTATTGGCTCACTACGTAACACTTGTCTCCTAGGTCGTTCTGTATTACTTGCCACATGTCATACACATGTTTGCCATAAGGCTTCTTTGCTTCTGCCTCATGGCTGTTCCTGTTAGTAAGCTTACCTCGTGTTGCACCCAGGGTTATGGGCACTTCCCCATTAGGTCAACCCTTGCACCAGGGTTGAGGGTATTCCCTACATAGTGCTTAGTCAGCATGGTCTGTGCACCATAGCTGGTAGTATATATAGAGTAGCACTTCCTGTAGTAGACCCTAAGCTTAATCTCATCGTTACATCGCCTAAGTGTGGGCCTGTAACTTCTTGTGGCTCCATCCTCACTCCACTGCTGTGCCCTGAGGATTCCTTCGTCATCCGTATCCCCATCATCCCAAAACATGCCCTTGACAAGCTCCTCCATCTGCAACCACGTTCATCTCAGTCGCCGTCTTCGTTCTCACGACTATCCTAGTGGACGTCGTGCTATCCGTCTTCTCTTCACTTGTCGTCTTTATACTCGCAGTCTATCTCCTTGTTGCCCTCATAGTTGCCGCCATTCGAAGTTATTGGCTCACTACGTAACACTTTTCTTCTTTTATTTCTACCTTTCATATCTCCTTCCTTTCTGGTTGTCAGCAACGATCTGGATATTCTCTGGAGACATGTCCTTGTTTATGACAGTTGTAGCAAAGTCCTTGTCTTCTATGCTCGGCAACTTGTTCAATAGTCAGCTTATCCATATCCATGGCGTTCGGGTCACAAGGGGTGGAAGTGGTAGTGTGTCGGTAAGGAGGGATATAGGTGGAGGTAGAGAATCAGGAATGCAGCCTTTTGATTCAGTCTGCAAGGTTCCATTGAGTCTTAAAATGAATGGCCTTAGTATACCATTCAGTGATCTTGGTTGAGATGGTATCCATGGATTGGATTCATCACATCAGGGAAGAGGGAATTCTGGCAGCGAAGTACAAAATTAGTACCACTGAGTCTGTGGTTTCATTAAGTTCTGCCTGGATGGCTTTCATCTTGAACTGGTTAATGTATCCAGTCAGATTTTCATTCTTGTGGACACAGTAGGTGGTGAGCCATCCTAGTGCTTGGTGCTTCTGGTCTGAATGTTCAAAGTCAGCTTTGAACTTCGTAACAAAATCTGTAAAAGTCCCAAAGGATTGGGCATCTAACGCCTGGTTTTGGACCACAGTAGCCTAGGTTAAGGCAGATCCTTTCTTCATATATGAGAGCACAAATGCAACCCTCTTATCATCATTGTTGTATACTTCTTTGTTGACTAGAAGGTACGTTCGTACGTTACTAAGCCAGTCTGCTGCTCTAGAGGGAGATCCATCGTATTCATCAGGGGTATTCAGATGAAGCTCAATGGGTTTCGGTTGGTGTGTCATTGGAGGAGGGAGGAGAGGGGCGGTTAGGTAGGCGGAGAGTGGAGGAAAGGGTAATATTGGGAAAGGGAGAAGAGCAGTGGATGGCGAAGATATCTGAGAGAACAATTGACTTAGAGCAATCATAGTCTGGTCTGGAGGATCTAGGCTAAGGTCTTTGTTGGTTGAAGTCTCAGTATCTGTAGCTTCTTCTTCTGGGGTAGGAGGAGTAGGAGTGCACTGACCTCGATAGGCAGCAAAGAGATTGGGGAAGTTTCAGGGATTCTGGTGAGCAATGGTGAGGGAAGAGGAGTGCACACAATGAAGGTGGCACTATCTAAAAGAAGTAGAATCTTTTGTTACGCTTGGCCCAGGTAGGGATAAGTGTAGCCCTTGAAAGGGGATCAGAGTTCTTGGGCCTTTGTGCTGAAGGTATCAATGCCTCACAAGCCAGAGGACTTAGATCAAAGTATCGGTGAAGTAGACCGTCTGACAAGATGCAAAGCAAAGCATCTAGAGAAACCAATGGATCAATTGACTGGTAGGTCGCAGGATACAAGGGAGATTCTACTTAGGGTTTATTGTACATTGTGCTAGGTTTAAGTAGGTATCGAGACAGCACACAGACCAAGCAGTGCCCACTGTGGAATGACTCTTCTGGAGTCAAATCGAGTCAGAGCTAAGGTATCTAGGCAACCATCAATCAAGGGAGATAAAGAGGATCACGAGGCATGTGAGAAGCTATGCCTAGAATGGAAATAGCATCCAGGTCATGAGAAAGAAAGTCAAGATAATGGAAAGATGATCATACATTCAAAAGAGGAAAGATCAAGGAAAGATAATCAGGACAAAGAAGAAAAAGGGATATCAGGGAGATAAAACACAACAAATATGGTATTCTATTTTGGATTTCTGATTATATAACCATATTCTAGAGCAATTCTATGATTAGCTGATTGGTCTAACTGATAGATCAATGCTGACACTATTCATATTATAGGGTCATTACTCATCATAGATAAGAGCTCCCTTTTAGCTATTGGTTAAGATAAGAGTTCTATTTGCTATTGGCTCTATTTTTACTGTGCTTATCCATTGCAGTTCTTAGACCTTCCATGGTCTTTGTTTCCCTTACTATACCTAGTAAGAGATAACTACAGATACAAACATGTCTTGTAGTATTTAAGACTGGAAAAATCACCCAGTCTTTAGTTAATTCAGTTTATTCATCTGAACTCTTAGGTTGAGCCAATAGCTCCCAAATCTACTCAATACTTTGCATCTCCACCTTGACTCAAGCATCTAGTATCAGTGAGTCTCCCACTGATCTCTCTGCTTCCCTTGCCCTGCTACCGATTGGAACTCCATTGGTTCCAATACATTCAGCCTAATCACAAAAGAGTGCTTGAAAATGTCACAATTCTGAAGGCTTTTGTGGGGGCCCATGCAAAGATTGGCAGAAGCTTCAATGGAAAAGTGCTGTGGTACTGACAGAGGATTTGCTTGACTGATGGCAGGCACTTGAATAAGCTCTTACATGATTTATCTAATCATACTAGAATCAATTCATTACCTCCCATCATGCAATTTCTTGACCCCTTTTGTAAACTATAACTAGCCAGCTGGGTGCACTAGTGCATATGCTAAGCATACTAGTATGCAATTTTCCTACACACTCAAGGCACATGCTCAAAGTCTGTCGCATGCACAGTACAGGTTGCAGAACATAAATACTATCCCTTACCCCCAGTTCAGCACTTCAGAAAAAAACACAATTTTCTCACTTTTTAACCACACTCACCATAGCTCCTCTACTATAATTACGAGCTCCAAGTTGAACGAATGAAAATAATGGTGTAGTTCTTGATGAGACACACTAGCGGCGCTCCCCGAGTGCGTGCCGAAGCGGAGCCCCAAAATACAGCGTGACCGCAATACACGCGGCCCGAGCTGTTAATCGCGCAAAGTTGTCCACTCTTCAGCAACCCATGAAAATGTGCTTCAACCACGGGCACAATAGCTAGTTCACCCCAGCCATCCCAAAAATGCCAGCAGATCCACTTTTGGCTCATGAGTTCACATCACCGAGAGCTTTGACCATCCAGAGTTCAGTAAATCAGGATCTCAGACCATCGACCATGCCATGAACCGTCCCATCATAGTGTTGCACACTGACATTGCCACGGCTGATCCAAATACATGGACTAGTATGCTCAGTGTGTACACACAAGTGTACTCAGTCGGCCATCTGAGACCCTCCCATGAGTTGTTTCTTGCCACGTGGAATTGTGTATCATCCCCAGAACAGGCCAAAAGGGCATTTTCTGACACAATTAACGCCAGCTCGAAGAGGACTCGAGAAAGCTTGAAAATGTGTGCAAGTTTCTGGTGCTAGGTTCATCCCTTTTTCCTACCCTCCAGGTGCTTACTCGTCTCCAACTCAACCCATCCTTGCTAGGCTCCTGCAGGTTTGTGAAATGCACCATTGTCAAATAAATAAAGATCTTCCACCAGGGTGGATTCACGCATGAGGGGCTCATGGTATACCGGCTTACCATTTACTGCAAGACCTTGGACATCGCTCAGACCATCGTCGATGCCTTGCGCAAGATTGGTCTTGACTACAAGTGCATTTCTCCTCCCTTGCCCTGTTCTCCATCCCACGTTCTCACCTGTCGCCCTAGGATAATGCTAACTTCATCTTCAACTACAGAATAGTTCAGACACCTGACTTTGTCCTTTCTCCCGAAATTTCTGAGGCTATCCACTAGCTGTGGCACGATGGCATAATCCCACGGCTCATGGATTGCCCCAACGAATTTTACCCGGTGGACAATGGTGTTCAGTCAGTATGGCCATCACTTTCCCTTGCTACCCTTCTCATCACGCCTGCTTAGCTTTTTAACCAATGTTTAACGCCTTGGTGGACCCAACTACTAACCAACTACAGAAGACGTTCTAAATGCCCACTTCAGATCGACTAGTATCGCCTAGACCAAGTTCACGGTGGGACTACACCGGTTTCACTTCCTCTCTTCCCCCTCTCTTCTCTCCCCGACCCTGTCTAGGATACATATGGTTGAAATGAACGGAAAAGGCTCAGAACGTAAAAAGTGGATCCACTGGTTCGAGAGAGTACCAGGTATCGTGTTTTGCGCAAGCTTGCATATGGTGGACCTTTTTCCCTAACCATGCGTTGCAGACTCGGATGGTCGAATCCGTAACTTTATTTGGATCCATCGTCAATTCTCGTTGGTTCTCGAGGATACATATTGTCCTATTTATGAACAAGTTGGACGTGTTCAGGACCAGGCTACTAGAGGTGTGACTGCACAGTGAACCCTCTTACTTTGTTCTCACCTATTATCAGACCACACTGCAAGGACGTTATTTTGGTGCAGACACCAATGAAGCAGCCTGGTATCTAGCACAGAGATTTATGTAAATGAAGCGTGCCGACCCCCAGTTTATGTTCCCACTTTGTTAGAATCTGATACCATCACTCACGTCGTGCCTAGTCTTATTCAAGGAACAGATACAACCAATATTCGTTTAGTATGTGGAGCAATAAATGAAATAATCCTACACGGTGCACTAAGGAATTCGAGCCTTGGTTACCTGTTTCACTTTGTTGTCCTTCGCACCGTGTTTCTGTTATGCTAAAGTTATTTTTGCTATCTCCAGGTAATTGTTTTTCATTCCTGGTCGTCATATTGAACTGCTATTTCAACCAGCGTTCTATTCATGGTGAGCCACCGCGGGGCTTGTTGGCGTACGGCAATTTCGATCACATTGACTCGCCTGATATGGTCTCGGAGCAGCCGTTCGCTTGGTGAGCCCGCTCGTACATGCCAATCTTTCTAGTGCGCATCTTAAATCATCTCCATCAGCGTGGTGGGTTTTTTGCATTCGCTCCATCGACGTGCTCGCTCCTTTCGTCGTTCCCTGTATTTGGCAAGTTGTTTCGTACTCCTGACCCGCTCTGACGACTCTTGCAACTTCCTCGACGTGCTCCTACGATCCACGTCGCTCCATGACGCTTCCGATGTGTCTGTTTCAACTCTACTATAGTTGCGGGGTGCACACCCCTGCTCGGTTCGCTCGGCACCCTCTCAATCCCGACGTTCCGCCCTGTCTGTACAATCGCGGCTTCGTTTGGCAGATCAGGTTGTATTGGTAGTATTTGAGGTGCTTGAGGTAGGTCGCCGTCGATCCGTGGGGTACACTGGTGGTTTTCGTCAACCGCCGCTGTTGACCGCTCGCGCGTCGGCACGGTGTCATTCTCCCTTGATACTTGCCTTTCTACACTCTCCACAGACTAGTCCGTCGACTCTAGCGTTTTGCGTGTCCGTGTGCAGTGCTCGCCCTTTGTTCGGTAATCCCTCTCCGCTCCTCACCCGTCATACCCTGGGAATGGGAAATGCCACATCCCCAGATGCGTGCAAACTCCCAGAATAGACGTCAGAAGGGTTTGAGGATACGCCAGGTGATCAATATCATCCAAGCCTCGTGGAGGAGAGCATCAGCATGTCACCCTTTTTTGGGAACAGCCATCACGACCGGCTACCACATCAAATCGCGGCATTCTCATCCGCACCGCACCTGCACCTCATTAGTCGGTTCACCAGCCCGTTCGTACATCAAGGGCTCATCCGCCCCGTCCACCCACGCGCTCACCCACTCACAGGTCACTGGCCCCTTCAAAGGAGACAGGGTAATACGGTTCTACTTGCACAGAGTTGCACTGCTTACACCAGCCTATTACGGGAGGCGAACATATTATATTACATATATGAACACTTCTGCAGCCCTGACGAGCCTATGCGGGGGTTAGTAGGCAGCCATG
This sequence comes from Xerocomus potaroensis, assembly GCA_038088895.1. Taxonomy (NCBI): domain Eukaryota; kingdom Fungi; phylum Basidiomycota; class Agaricomycetes; order Boletales; family Boletaceae; genus Xerocomus; species Xerocomus potaroensis. Next base: position 19,614 of record JBBPJT010000331.1, on the reverse strand, counting down.
ACCCAAACCAACCCAGTAACGTGACCTAAAAGGTTTTCCGCAGCTCGCTAATCACCGTCCTAAGTTCTTGATTGGTAGGCTCCTTGTTGCTATTTTGATCCTCCGGTGAATATGGAACACCGGTCTAAAGGTTAGCGATAGAAATCTAACAAGTCTCCCGAGTCCGCATTCGTATAAGCAACTATCTCGCTTTGAGGGGCAGACGGTGGTTATAGTAAGCACATGATTCGGAGTGTGTCGAGATAACCATATCATGATTTAGGCTCGGGGCACTGCTACTTGTCCGAATTGTTCGGGTCAAGGGGTTGAATAAGCGAAAGAAAGTTGAAAGGGCGCGCCCCTTTTGCACAAACACAGGGAAACTCAGAAGATAACCGAGCTCAGATGTCCAATAGCTATGGACGCGTGTCGAGCCACAAATGTCCTAGTTCTGTTGGCCAACTATAGTGGAGACAGAGACCGGTTACGTATCCTCGCCGCCAGTTGTATTGTCGACGTTCGTCACCAAGATTTGACTGATGACTCTAGTTGGTTTAGCACGCCTTTAAACCTTCAAGGTTTGTTTTACTTTCGGTTCGGGCTGAAACTTGTTTCAACTGTGCTTCTGGGCTAAGGTCACGCATGGCGTCTCAATGAAATTAAATTACAAACCATCCTGTGCGTGGCCAATATTTAAATTCAGGCAACCTGTGACGCCTTCCCTCAATAGCCACTCCCTTCTCGACAATGACTTCTGATACGCTGGTGCTCAAATCGTTACTCCAAAGCGGCCCACTAGATCAATTTTCAACCATCCTCCACTCATGTAGCATTCGATACATTCGGATCCAGTGGGTAGATCCTGCCGGTCTGGTCCGCTGTCGGGTCGTTCCAACGTCTTACTTCCTCAAGCTCCTCGACGCTGAGCGACCTGGGATCGCGTTGATCAAGGGAGTCCTTGGGTTGGTAGTCGTTCAACTCGCGCCCGGGTTCAGTGGTACTGGAGAACGCATCTATGTATTCGACAAATCGTCCTTTCGCACCTGTAGCTATGCGCCCGGACATGCTGTTATCTTTGGCTTCCTCCAAGAGTCGGTGCCTGTCCCACGCCCTAGCGGACCATCCTTTGAAGTGCCCGCTTGCCCCCGCACAGCATTGGCACGCCTCCTGAGGTTGGAGAGGTTGAGGTTTGATTGCGGATACCACTGACATTGGTTCTAGATTTGCTACAGACCAGCTTGGAATTCACTTTCTGGTCGGCTTCGAAAGCGAGTTTGTACTTGTTAAATCAACGAACCCGCTCGTCCCTGTAAATGATTATCAATACTCCACCACCGTTGCGCTTACTACCGGAACTGTTGAAGCACAAGTACTCGAAGAAATCGCGAATGTCATTCAAGCAGACGGCGTTGAGCTCCAGATGTACCATGCGGAGGCTGCACCGGGACAGGTACGCTAGTCAACACGTTCCCGTAATCTTACTCGAGCGGTTTCCCCCTACAGTACGAAGTTGTCACTGGTCCTCTGTCTCCACTGGAAGCTGCAGACGCACTAGTTCACACTCGTGAAACCATCCGCAATGTTGCAAACAAGCATGACCTCAGGGCTACGTTCGCCCCCAGACTGGCCGACGACAGCTGTGAGTTGATCAGGTTTTGTATCACTCCCATCTGTCCTCTGATAGAAGCGATAGGTGGCAGCGGTGCTCACATGCACGTCTCTGTACACGGGGAGAGGCAAGGCACATCTGCCGTCCCCGAGCTACTCACACCCGCAGAATCCGCCTTCCTTTCCGGTCTTATGAACCATCTGTCGTCTGTTATCGCCTTCACGCTTCCTCTTCCTGCATCCTATGCCCGAGTGGCGGACGGAATATGGTCTGGGGGCACGTGGGTCTGTTGGGGAGTCGATAACCGTGAGGTGCCTGTCCGGCTTACGAAACCGTTTTCGCCATCCTCGCGCAACTTTGAAGTCAAGTCCGTCGACGGGACGTCTAATCCCTACCTGGCCGTCGCAGGCGTCTTGGCGTGTGGTATACTCGGCATCAGAGATAACCTTGTGCTCACAGTCAAGGATAGCAAAGTGGAGGCTGCGGGACTGACTGTCGCAGAGAGGGGGGCGTTGGGCATCACGCAACGCATGCCTCTGGATCTTGGCGAGGCAAGACAGCGATTGGCCGCTAATGATGCTATCAAAGGCATACTCGGCGTCGAGCTGGTAAACGACTTTTTAAACGTGAACGAGGTAATGTCCTTGGTGTTGTACCTGCCGGTTGCTGATCCGCATTGACAATATAGTTGGTAGAGAAGATAGTCGTTCGTCGCGACGATGAATCAGAATCTCAATATGTGGCACGTCTCGTCGAGAATTATTAAACACTACTGGAGGTTACATTCAAGCTTTAAGAACCATGTACAACACCTAGATATGTTCTACTGAATCGCAACTGCGTCTGTTGAGTTGAGCCGAGATGCGTTTTTTTTTTCAAGATCGTACGTCGGCCCGTTCAAGAACGCGATTCAGACTCCGGAAGGGGCAACCCAGCAGCTCCAGTCATTGCACCACACTTGGTTCAATGCGACCGTTCGGGAACACTCTATTTTGCGGCGGGATCACCTTGGAGGCAAACGGTCAGCCACCGATTTGTGCTCAAGTTTTGTTCGCGTTGATGGTGCTCACGAGGTACGTCGGTTGATTGTTGACAACACTGCTACAATACGGTGAGTGAAGAGATAACCTTTGTTATGTACTGTCAACTCGCCACTCCTGGAGAACATATCCGGTGAGTTACCACTGAAAAAGGAGTATGATATTTTCGGAAACGGTAACGATGTTAATTATTTGATGGGACCAAGGTCATGTTGTTCGAACTGGGTCAGGGAGGATGGGGAGGTGCGGTGCTCCTGTAGATATATCAACAGAAAAGTCGCCTAGATGGACAACCCGAGACGGACCACGATTTTGGTGGTTTGCCGAGCGCCCAACTATCGGACCCACAGTCATAGTTTACATGGATGAAATGTAACGGCTCGGACGCGTCGTGTGGCAAGGCGGTACGAAGAAATCCCACCAGAACGGCGAAAACGAACCTGAGGTGGCACATTGGCCGGGACCGGGAGGCTTGGAGGCCATACGAACACGATCAATAGTCAACGGGTCACAAACCCACAGCAGGTAGTCATTGTTAGGACACATGCCACAGGCACATGCACCAGTAAATACAAACGGGACGCATGCTATCATTACTTTAAGTGATTATTAGTGCAGTCTGGAATCATTTCTGAGAGTACGAGGCACAAAAAAAGGACAAGAAACTAGCCAAGGGACGGGACATGACGCAACGTTTCTGGTATCGGTGTGTTTACATCGCGAGTTGGACCTCGGGCGCCTGGAACACTCCGTATCCAGGATGCATACCCAGAATACCCACTCCGTTCTGTCGGCCATCGTTCAAGCTGTTCATGAGCGGCGCATCCGGCCAAGAAAACCTGTATGACAGGCGGCAATTAAACGTCGGGCTCGGGTCAGGAAGCAAGAAGCAAAGCGCACCCGGGCATCATCATATTGCCCCACCACACTTCGTTGAGTGCGTGCATGGTTGCCAATGTCCCGGTCTCCCCCATCACATCTGCCATGCTCACATCATTACCATCGTGTCCTGATACGGGTTCGTTCCCGAGCATCATATGAATGTATGACGCCATGTCAGGCTGCTGCGCTATCGCCGTCTCCGAGCGGACTGCCTCGGTCATATCCGGCAGTTGGCTCAGCTTCAGCTGCATCGCATTACTGTCGCTCTGTGGCCCGGTCCCACCCTGTGTTTGCATGCCCGTATGCGAAGAACTGGATGAACCACGTGACGCCAAATAGTTCTTTGGTCGGGGCGGTAGCACGAGCTCGCTGGCTGGTGGATGCGGTTGCTGACGTCCAGAAATCGAACTGCCGCCTTTGCGATGTTTCATCAACAGACCCGAGAGGAAGCGCGCATACAGCCGCGGGGTGTGACGTTCGTCAATCGCCACGTCCTGCAATGTCTTGATAAGTCGACTGATCGAGTCAAATATCTCGTCTTCCATTTCCCGTGTGAGAATGTGAACAAACTCGGGTCGGAGGAGCTGTTTCGGAAACTAAGCAAAACCTATGCTTCACAAGGGTGAGGAAACAAACCTTTAACAGAAAGGCGGATGCGAACGAAGCAAAGATGAAATGACCTGTGTATAGAGTCAGTAGCGAACGACAACAAAAAGTGAAACCCACCATCCGGAGAAGAGCGCATGAGACCGCTTGGCGCAAGCACATCGATCATATGCTTGATAACTGCTGTCGCAGCTTCAAAGCACTGCAGAGGAACTGTTTTAACACATTCCGCCACGTTTATATGAACCAAGTAAGCACCTTGGTAAGGAATAAATCGTCGCTCGCTTCGATGCCACGCTGAAAAGCGTGTTGGAATCCAAAGGAATACATGACAAGTCGCGAATAATTGACGAGGCTGCGCTGTGTTCAGCCAAATGAAATGTGGAACAGAAACACGAGTCGCCTCACAATGGGAGCAATGTACAACGGAAGCGACATCCGGGATCTGTGACAAGATGATTGGTCGACACAGCGAATGCGTAGTGGTAGTTTATGAACATACCATTTGGGTCCGACTCGGAACTAAAGCGTAGCTTCCATTCTTCGAAATAAGCCGTCAGTTCCGCGTCGTGTTGCAGTGTCACGAAGCGGAAGTTAAAGGACTTCGCGTTTGTGATCCCAAATGCGATGACGTAAGAATCCATAGTTCAAAAGGAAAATAACGTGACTCACCCTGTTCAGTCCCGTCGGCGAATCAGGATCAGAAAATAACCCTTCATGAAAACGACCGACGATCCGCAAAAGTTGTGAGTAGGCACAGAGATGAATATCGTACTAATGCCCAGTGAGATCATATCCGTCGAGCAATATGAATAAATAGCCTACCTTGTCTTTGTATTGAGATTGTTTATACCAATCCGCCGAGTTTCTCGTGATGTAGTCCTCCTTGATCGTACTTGGTTTCCCAAACTGCGTCGCGGTCGAACGATCCAAGTTGAAACAGATCATCCAGACTCGAATTCGATTGAGCATCTCCCGTTCCTGCCGCTCTGTCTGTGGCTGCATCGTCGACACTTGATGCAAGTTCAAATCCGTGGCGATCCTGGAGTAGGAAAAGCATAGAATCAGTTACGGGGAGGAGAGGGGTGTGGGACTAATGTGTCACCTAATCGCGAGTCCCGTGTACAACCAACTACGGTCTTCTTCCCATCGCCGAGCAGGAACAGCATAGATACTCATGAGTATATACGCCTGGCACAACTCGACAGATTTCCATCCGTCTATGAGTGCGTTGGCCGCAGAGTGCTTTGCGAAATGCATCGCAACCGGATATATCTCGGATTTCTCACCAAAGTATCGGGAAGAGATCGCGCAAACTGTTTAGTATCTCAGACAAGGAACCGATAAAAAAAGAGAGAGAGAAATCAATACGCACTGACTGTGAAGAGGAACGGGCAACGCTGGAATATAGATGTCGAAGTATGAAGTTTGGGATCGAGCAAACCGATGAAGGGCTGTACAACAACACATTGGTCGAAATATCTCCGACAAGAGCTATACGTACATTGATCTGGTTCCAAAAACTAACCAAGAAATGTCAACATCGTGAGTCCAGCGAGACTGGAAATATAAACAACATACATGTCAAATAGCTTGTCCACGTCTGCTGACGTCACCAAGCCATGTAGCAAAATATCCGGGGGACTGTTCTTTTCAATCAGATGCTTGCGAATATTTAGGTTATTTGCAGGGCCTAAATCGGGTATTCGTTAACCCATCTTCCATGCACGATGAATGCCATACCCGGCCGGAAATACTCCTTGTTCGCAACACCCTTGACAATTCTATGAGTAGACAAACACACGAGGGACAGCAGCTGATACTATACCACATTATTGTCGTCCTCTTCGGGCTTGGTGGCAGCGACATTCGAACCTGTGCCGCTACCCTGTCGGGCCTTTCCTTTCTTCTTTTCCCTATCATTCTCTTTATCCAGGGAAAGGTTCGCAAGCAACCCAATAGGAACAGTGACATCCGGAAGCGTGCTGCGAACTTTTTCGGCGTCTTCCTCCTCCGTAGTCGCCTCCTCGGTATCCTCCACCGCTTCGTCGGAATCATCCATATTGTGGCTAATGGAGGACCCGACAACTGCGCCGGAGCCAGTCCCAGCACCGGGAGCGGAGGATGTCGGTTGGCCGGTACGACACATGTCACGGATGATCTCCATGCGCGCAGCAGATGCCTGCTCAGTTTGCGCACTACTCTGGAGTTTTTCCATCCAGTCGACTACCCGGATATTGTCCTTGTCAGAGGGCGAGATCGCGAGCCTGAACTGGTCAATGGAGAGCGGCGTCGCCATAAATGGGTTATGGAGCTGCGATAGGAGCAGTGATCAGTAAAGTATGACATGCAACTAGGAAGGTCAGTCCACCTGTTTCAGAAGAGAACCGATTATCTGGTCTTTGTGGCGAATTTGTGCGAGCAAGTATTCCCTTTTACTGATACGACGGGGGGGTGATGAGCATGTAGAAGACAACGTTTCTGAAGAAGCAGCGGAGGAGTCGGAATCATCAGAGCGCATAGATGCGCGTGAGGAAGAGCGTTCCATCTCTATGTGAAGTGTCCGACAAAAAAAAGGCAGAAGGCGGCGCGGCGAACGAAGAGACGATGGAGGGATGAAGTGAAATGAGAAGTAGATAACGAAAAATGGGGAGAACAGACGAGCTTAAGTAGCTCGACCGTAGCGTGAATGTTCACAAATTCGAATGATACAGCCTTTGCTGCGAGCAGTGTCGTTCTTACCAATAATATAGGATAGGAGAAAAACGAGGAACACAAAGGTGCTCAAAAACGTTGTATGATCCTGCCTCGCCCTCTCTCATGTAATTTAAACCGTGCCGCGATCATGCCAATCGAAGATTGACAAACGGGCACGTAGCCGGTTTGGATCCTGGAGAATATGATACTCCGAATCCAAATCTGGAAATATGCCGGCAAAGCAGTGCCCCGCACGGCGCAAAGAAATCGGAAGAAAGAAAAAAGCATCGCAAGAGACTCACTTGGGGATGTTTTTAAGCTTTTTAGCCTCAACAATGCACGAATGACCGGTGGAGGCGCAGCGTTTACACGATTTTGCACCCTCTGGAAAGTCGCATTTCATCTGTCGCCATCGGCCGGTGCGGACAACGGTTAGTGACAACAAACGCGAAGTAGAGGAGTTGAAACCAAGAACGACATGGTTCAGGGACCAGAATTCGGCAGCGGTCAGGTTGGTTTCCATTAAGGGATTAGCAGAATTTCAGCCAGGGAGGATCCAGGGAATGATGAGTAAATCAATGCGGACCAGTGCATCAACGCAAAGATTCATTAGAAGTAAACGCACGGCATTGTTTTAGGTTCCGAATAGAATCGTTGGGTGGAGTGTTGGTCGTAGGTTGGCGACATGAGGACAGAGCAGAAAAACGATAGTGTCGTCAGATCAGGTGTTGTGGACACGAGGTTCCGGAGGTACAAAAATCGAAATTGCAGTTACATCCGTTTCATGTTCCGATTGACACAGAATACACGTTGATTGGAGAAGGCGCCACGAACATCAAACACGCAAGCGTGTTGGTTCGGAAGCATTGCAAGCCGTAGAAAGGCGAGTATCCGCGGGGAAAAGTAACCGTAAAGCGATGAAGGCAAGATCCATGAACGAGCTAGCAGGAAATTATGAGGTAAAGGACTAACCTTGAGCCGTTTGCAGTAGCTGCATGCACTAATCCTGAATGATTCCAACGCGCAAGGGCAGCGATTGGGACGGAGGAAATCCAGGGACACAGCGGATGAGCAGATCCCCGAGCCGAGGGCAAGAGGCACGCGCCCCGAGACCATTGGAGGCGCCGATGCCACCACGGATGTCCGGCAAGTTCAAGCGCAGTCGATGAGCGCATTCGCGTGATTTGCAGACACAGACACCACAGGAACAGGCGTTAGACACAAAACGGACGTCATTAGACGACACAGGACCGGCATCGACAAGGATACACCGCCAATCATTGCATTGACGCAGAGCAGCATCGGCCGACGTAGCCCATGGGGGCGGGAAGTCCAAAACAGCCGGCGACAAATGCCCGGAAAGGCAGAATCCGGACCCCGGCACGTTATATAACCGGACATCCGTAATTTGGCGGTGCAAGGCACATTCATTCAATTAGGAAGAGATTTGAACCAGAGGATGGACAATGGACGATCGATATATTGGCGACCGCAGCACACGGAATGAACGGAAAATTTTGAGAAAAATAGAAGTTGGGGAGTAGAACGATTCCCACATAAGAACGCAACCGTCAGCATATTCAAGAGGAAAGATGGAAGGGAGGGTAACAAAATAAGTGGAGACGCACTTTCGTCCACCAGGTGGCCCAGGTGCAACTTGCCCCTGCCTTCCTCCAGTTCCTCCAGGTTCAGCTATTCCTGCAGTCCGATTGGTGCCAGCGCGACCTGCACCACCTCCATCGTCGAAACCAGGTATGCACTCGACCTCATCATCATCACTCTCCGTATCACTCCTTACAAAGTTACTTTGAGAGGGCCCAATCCCTGTAGACGGGTCAAGCCGGGGACGCTTTGGCGCGCGCGACCGCTTGGTCGAGCGTTTGGAGAGCGGAACACGGGAAGCAGACGGAACAGCGCGGGCTGGTTCTTGTGGTCCTGTTACTGACTGCATCTGATCATACGAGAGACCATGATTGCTTGGGAACCCCGAAGCCGAGCGCAAGGTTGAAACAGACTGGGGCTGATACTGTTCCTGTGAAGGCATGCGCATATTTGAAAGAACTTGCGCTTGCGCGTGTACATGCTGCTGGGCCGACACAAAGTGATCTTGTGACGGCTTGACTGCGTAACTAGTCTGTGTTTGGTAACCTGCTCCGAAACCAGAGCCTGGAAGCATGCCGCCAGACGGGGCACCCAACAATCCACCTCGTGAGCGTGGAGGTGATGCGGTGATGGTCGACACAGAGGTCGAATGAGCGTGACCGATACCTCGGTCCTGCGCGTATTCATGCTCGCGCATACCTCCTCTATGGCCCAGTACCCGTGCCCCGCTCGTCTCGCGCAAAGCTGAGCTGCCGCTTGATGCTGCCTCGCCTGGGTATGGCGCCGCATAGCCGTGTGACCCCATCTCCGGCATCTCCGCTACCCGCGAAGGCTCTGCCACTATCATTCCCGAGGATAATCCACTAGTACGCCCACTCCCACTGCTTTCGTCCAGTGATGACATCGTGTTCGTCCCTTGATAGCTGCCAGATGAGCCCGCTGGCGATCCACTATATCCACCAGCACCTGCGCAGGCCAAGTCAGCATGTGTTGACATAGACATAGAAGTTATGGAAGGGTGATAGTATGTCAGATATGGGCCACATCCTGAGGTGGAAATCGGGAGGGCCGACGGAAAGAGAGATAGTGAAGAGGTTGAAAATGGAAATGTGGAAAACGTTGAGTCGAGAATACAAGTTGACAGGCGCGAAGAAGACGAATAGAGTGGGTGGAGATCCGGATGACGACGGATAGAGATTTAACCATAGTCATCAAGGTCGGATGAAAATGAAAGTAAAAAGAAGTAAAAAGAAGTCGCCAGAACGAAGGTGGGGCAAAGAAGGAAACAACAAAAACCAAGGCAAAATGAGTTTAAATGGTCATGGGAAGCGCCCCAAGCCTATGAAGGGAAGATGCAACTAGCGAGATGCCATGTTTGAAACTAGAAGCCAGAAGTGATCACAGTAAAGTCACGCATGACCGAAAGGTAAAGCGTGTGAGATCATCGCTGCCATCATGTTCACGTCTCCACCATCCAAAAGCAAAAGTTCTGATCCCACGAAACTGGATGTCTCGAAGAGTGAAGCTACAATCACATGGACTGCACCTTCCGTGAAGGGGAATCAACTAATATGAAATGATGCCCTGAACAACGAGCAGACCAAAAGGGCAGTAGCAGGGATATTAATGCCAGAAGCGGCCCCAAAGATTAGTTAGGAGAGTCTAGGCGCGCTTGTCTCGTGGAAATATTCTCAAATGCGTCATAGAGTGACGTGAGAATTAGTGGCAAGATGGTAAAGAGAAACACGTGAAGCCATAACGCTGAGAACGGGTCGAAGCTAACACTTACCCGTCTCGCTCGCGGGAGTATTTGAATATGGAGGTGTATGCCTCGAACCGGACGAATTTGGAGATGAGTGTGAATGAGTTGGCGGATAAGTCGCAGAAGCCAATTGATAAACATCATGCTATACAAAAACGATTAACATGAGCTCTGAGATGATGGATGAGGTGAAATAGCGACTCGCTGCTCCAAAACATGTCATGGGAAAATGGACGCACAAGTGATGATAGGCTGTTGCTGGCTTGGACATTATAATACATCTCTGAGGTTTCGACCTGGTTCACGTGCTCCACTGTGATACCTATATCTGTGGCCAAACCCGCTGGGGACGGATAATACTGTTCGGTGGCACGAGAATATGGGGTGTTCTGACCAGGTACATATTCTGTTTCTGAAGATAGTGGAGGATTCGCTTTTGCAGAGATATAGGACTCTGCTGGCACACCTTGTGAGCTGGAGTTGTTAAATTGATCTTGCGACGTAGGAAAAACCGTGGGATGCGCTTGCGGCTGATTCCGCAGGTGACGGGATTGAGGTTGCTGCTCTGAGGAATTGGAATAGGTGGTTAGCGAGAGCAGTTCGTGGAACCGTTGGTTGGTAAGTTCATGTGGACCTCTTTGGTGTTCTTGCGTCTGATCAGAGACGAGTCAAATTTCGACACAAATGATCACAGCACAGATATTTCACCCGAGATTCTGTATCTCTTTGATCCTGCTCCATCTGACCCCGACTTTGCCCTGCAGCCGAAGACTGAACCTGGGCCTGAGGTTCCGCGGCATGGTAATGGCGAGAAGCTCTTTGTCGGCGTGGAAAAGGTGCAATCTGGCGATGCTGCGCATCGTGGTGTTGCGACTCGGTGGGCGACTGGGCATGCAATTGACTACTCCTGTCAAAGACAGTCGCCTCGCCACGGAATAGTGGATGGTTGTCACCGCTGGTTGAAGTAGAACCTGAACCTCTATTAGATGTTGGATGGAATGCGGACTCGTGGTGTGTTGAGGAATTATGTACGGGGTTAGAAAACGAGGGGTCGAAGGTAGCACCCCATCTGGAGTTGGAATAGTCGGGTATGGAGGTAGCCTGTGTTGGATCGTAAACAGAGAAAGTGGAAACGATCATGGAGGAAGGGATAGATGAAGTGGAGGGTACTGGATGTCGATTAGCGTCAGTGAGAGAAGAAGCGGAAATAGAAGGATAGAAAGAAGTCGCTGGTGGTTGGTCCAACAGTCCGTCGGGAGGAGGTTGGAGTTGATGCTGAATGGGATGGGAACGCGTAAGAGCAAGATGTGATGGGAGACGATTGGAGGGAAGGAATGAATGAGAGGTAGGGTCGGAGTGTGAGACGAAGGAGACAGAGTTTCCGGGTGGATTGGGACCATCGCGATCTGTCCTTGGTGCTGTAAGGGAGGGGGTAAGCGAGAGAAAGGCAAGACAAGCAGAAGCGTGATCGCGCAAGATCTGTCAAACATGACAGGAAATCCAAGAATGGATGGGAGAAGGGCGATTGAAGGGGAACATACGGAGAGCATACCTCCGGAGGTGTTTAGGTTGGCAGAGAACGATAGATCCTCGTTGAGTGCTCGGCGGTTGTCCATTGCGGATAAGAGGTTGAACAACGGAATCTTTAGCTCGGATGTGTATATATGGCTGTATTAGAGGCAAGCAGCAAAGGAGATGGGTGTCCTGTCAAGAGCGTTGGGTAGTGAAAGGAGGGGTGGAGGAATGGAACGAGGGAGACTGAATTGGGATATGAAACGGATGTCGATGGATCTATTACTGAGTGATTCTCAATGTAGGGGAGTGAGGTGTCGACGCCGGCATGCGAATCGCCGCACGTGTATGGCAAAATGAGAGCTTGAGAGCAGTTCGAAACTACTGGCAGTAAAATACCATCAGCAAGCCGGTCCACGAGGCCGACAAGAGTCAGACGCCCGACAGACCGACCTTTATGAATCAAGAACGCCTTTGAAAGGCTGGTTATGACCCCCCGCTCGACGCGTTCCATGACCCCGTTATCCCATATGCTGACACAGCCACGGGAGTGCCCGATGTCTTTCGGCTCTGGTTCATAGCCGGTGGCACACAGTTTCGCTCCTCCACTCCTTCTCCGGTACCTTTCCTCTCACTGCATCATGCTGCTTGCCTTCTGTACATGCTGTGTACGCTCTCATTCGAATTGAATTCATGCATGTATGCGCGTGGTACACGAGCCCAATCGTTGTTCGCGCTCCAGCACCGCACTTGGTGAGCGCTATGACCGCCCATGATCAAGTCACTCCTATGCCATAATTGTATCTCATTTGGACTCTCTTCCATATGGTGCGACTCACAATCTTACCCCGCTGACCTCGGATGCCACATAGTTACTTCCTATAAACGTCAGTCACTCTTTGACTTTGTCCCTTTTCAGACTGTCCTTCATCCGAATTGCTTACCAGCCTGATATATGTGCGCTCTCCTAGGCCTCAAAAAGTATCCATGTGCCTTGATGGCCTCGTGATAGATACCTCAAGTGTCCATGCTGGTGTGGTCTTAGTGACGGGAATGGCTACGCACATTCGATCTTGACACAGGCTCTCGAAATCGAGCGGGCTTAGCTTGTAGGCCGAGGTTACAGCGAATGATCTTTTTCATTGGTGAAAGGAACTCCCACACGTGAGTACATAGTTTTACTGCGGAAGCAGTCTATATGCGCACCATTAATTCAAATTACACTGCATCCGTATGAGGCTTACCCTCGTACGCTGACGCAGTGGGTATGCAAGGGTTGCGCCACTCTTAGCGATGGGGTCTCTGGCCATTGTTCGCGGAAAATAAGTTTTTGTACCCGCACTTGCTAGACCGCCAGTTTCTTGTATTATGGAGAGATCGAGGAAACAGTCCCGTCTCTATCACGTTCCGAATTGCCAACGTCATAGCGCAGGATAGAGCTAACACGAACTAGTAGAGGCAGGAGTGCTCTGCCAGCTACAGCGCTACTACGCCACTGCGTGCGCGCCAGGAACAGGCATTAAAGTGATCTAAGCAGGCTTGTTGCTGACGGTTTTAACACCCCACATATCCTACGTCTCTGCAATAGATGGTGTAGCGCCACACGTAACCCTTGACGGCGCTCTCTGGGCAGGAATGAGTTCTATCTTATTACAGTAGGTGGGGTTATTACCCATCGGTACGTTCTGGTCTACCTTAACAAGTGATGGTGACAGGGTTCCCACTAGAACAGGCTATTGCGAACCTAGGAATCCTGCGGGCCGCTCCAATGACTCGGTCTTTAAAGCGAAACAGACGTGCGGGGAGTAACTGTATAATCTTCGCGGTACACTCCTTCCTGGAATAAGTGGTGTGGTACATGTCGAACCACCATGCATATGGGAGAGGTGTGTCGTATGTCGACGCAGGGCACCATGCAGCATCCTCCCTCGAGACTGGACTAATCCCCCCCCACGAATCAGTGGCCTTGCACCCAACGGAGAGAATCGATTTGTCCCAAGACAAACCGCGCCAACCTCAGCCATTCTTGCCCATCGCTCAACCCCACTCTCGCGCGCTATGTACATCCCTGGTTACTCAACCTCCACTGATCGGGTAGAGATTACCCCTTCTTGCAGCATATTTCAGAGCTGCATTTCGAGCGGTCCTTCTAGGTGTGCCTCATCCATCAGTTGGCGTTCCTCGAAACACGTAGGGCGCTTCAAGTATACCGACGAGATAGTTCGCAAGAACCGACGTCCGGGTTACCCGCCAGTACGGAGAGAGGTGGTGAAATCCCTGCTTGACAGTCAAACAATGATGAGTGGCGTCAGCGCAGGAGCCTGGAATTCGTCCCAAGGCTTGTACACCCAGGACACACTTTTTGACCAATCGAACCAGTAGCCCGTTGGTCTCGGTACTAACAGACAAGAGATCAAGATCTAGGCTGTCGCTTGATAAGAGATTTAGGCTTTCGGCTGAGCTCCGTATAAGGTCGATGACCGGTCCTCCGTCATACGGCCAACAATCTTGCTGGCGGAGATAATCGTGTTCACAACTAGTGACATATTTTAACCTACCTATACGTGAAGACCACCTCCCCCACCTGGTAATCATCTTACTGGCGTCGCGTTCAGGATGGACAACTCGCTCAAACCCTCGACCTCCTCACGCGGCATTGCCCGGACTGACGACTTGACTCATGCGCAGGATCGCCGGAAACAGATCGGCCTTGTCACTGTCAAACTATTCGTTAGTGGGCCCGGTGCCCTTGCGTATACATCAACCATGACATGCTAGTTATATTTTACAGCAAAAGTATGAATCTCATCTACGACTTCATCAGCGCCCGTCTTCACATATACGTTGTTTCTGTTGTATTACTATCCAGGTCCATTCAATATCGTGACTAACCACACGCACGACCCCGGACCGGATTCGATTTCCTCATCTTCCTAACCTAAGAAGGCTATCCTCTCAAATATGGCAACAGTCCTGACAGTAGTGATGTCAAAGAATTGATGAAGCCGAAAAACCTTTTTTTTATTTAGATCCTTGTTTAACGTCCCTAGAGCATCGGCTCTTTTAATCGGGAATCGAGAAACCTAATCGCCTTTATCACCGTGTATACAAAATGACACTTCCTGACGATGAACCTGCTGTGCTGACCCACACTCTTTCCCGACGTTCCCCGATGAGCACCTTCATATCATTATTAATCTGGTGCGCATGGGTACAATTACGCCTTTCGGACTAATGACGCATCAATAGGTCGAGAGGCACGGTCGCAGGTAGGATGTCCTAATTAGGATATTCCCATTTGGAACCAGCATCCTCGAAGGCACCGCGCATCGCGCGGTAAATGACGGGTTTCGGAGGGTTGAACTGGGTAGAAAATAGCGGTTTTATAAGCATAACAAATATATTCTGTTGGAACCTTCCAGTGCCTTGTTTATTGACCCACGCAACAGTACGCTTGCCCATTTGGTTAGTAGACTATCTGGAGTCGAGGGACGAAGGGAGGCGACAATGTAAACATCGAGCGCTTCTTCGCATTTCTTCGTCACTGATGCTCCGTCGCCGATTGTTCCGAGCGAAACGACCCATTTGTTCGTAAACCCTGGGACTACTGGTAGAGGACAAGATACCACACTGGGATGACGAAACCCACCGGAGAGCCAGTCCATGAAGATTGTGTCTGCTTTCAACTCGTCGGGTACGCACCTGGTATGCCTGAGAAAAAGCTTCGCAGCGTCGACGATGTGACCGTCCGCACATGACATATCACACTGGAGTTTTGTTGGCAAGCACAAATAGTCCGGCTGAGAATTGTCAAGTTCACACGAAGCTGTTGGATGGCTTTCTCAATCAAGGTCCACTAACGAATGTGGTGGGTGACCGAGAATCGTGACAGAAATTATGTCATGGGCATCGTATAGATGGTGATGAGAATAAGCGCGCACCGGAACCGGAACCGCTTTCCGCCACATACACATGAATGCCAGCTCCTGAAACATGAATGTTAGGAAAATAGAACACGGGCGGAATATGTATATCATCCGCTGCACTGATCGGCTGCTTGAGACGATTTTTTGCTTGTGCATTTGACTTGCCAGTGCTTCCCGCTTAGGGTTTACGAGGATACCATCCAAGTCTTGAGGTGCGTGCACTTGCGACGTAGGGAACAGAGAATGTATCGCGTAGGTTCCACAACGTGATACTCTTGTCTCCAGCAGTAACGAGATCGTCATCTTTTGAGTTTGCAATGGAGAAGGTATGATGACAATGGTGGATGAGGTTTGGTGCGCATAAGTATCTGATAATAAGACCGATGAATCCGCGCTAGCCGCGATGAATGTGCCGTCGTTTGCTAGGGAGGTAAACTGCGCCCCGGAATTGTGAATGCATCATTTGGAAAGGGCCGTCCCAGAGTTGCCATTGAAATGGATGCCAAAGAGCTGTTTGTTGTCCTCGGTCCAGGCAACGGACATACGGCCAATTGAAAAGTTGGCGAGAAAGCGGCCACCCCGACTGTTTTTCACCACCATACCCCCAAGCCAGCAGCCAAAAGAAAATGTAGCAGTCGCCAGTCGAGCGTGACCAGACATGAACAGTTCCCCGGAATCCAGTCGCGATTGTCGTCGTATCTGGTGAGATGCCCAGCACGAGCACCACACCCTCGTATACTTTGAACTCGGTTAACTTTTTGCGACTCTTTGCATCCAGTACCATCACTTGGCCATTTTCTGTTCCAATAACGATCCACTTGCCACCTTGTGAGACCGCAACTCTCCAAACTGAACTGCATCGACATTTCCCGCATCTAGCACTGGAGTCCCACCCGAGCTGCAATCCTCCACGCACCAGTATCGAATCTTGTCGCTGCCGCCGCCCACGATGTGCTCGCCATCAGGGAGGAACGTTACTGTATATATGCTATGCAATCTTCGCAACAGGTTTCGATCTGTTTTGGTCTGACAACACCCTAGGATTTCAACTTTGAATTTGACGCTCCCTTTATCTCATTTACTATTGCTTCATCTTGTATTCTCGTTGTTGACTGTTCCTCGAAGAAAGTCGATCCTCCTCTCATCAGTATTTCTGTGTCATTGGCACATGCTCACTGTTCCCCGTACGTGGGAGCATATCTACCTGGGTACTAGAACGGTGGAAGGAAGAATGCACTCACTCACGAACTCCACCTAACACGCACGTTTCGTAGTTCTCTGTAGAAACTGCGTGCGTGCATGACGCTCCTGAAGGCCCAAGAGCCCAGACACCGCAAGCCTCCCCCACTCTCGCCAGGCGGCTTGAGCGAATCGATGATCCCGACGAGGCCAAAGATCTCGTTCAAGTAGCACTCTCATTTTTCATTCCAAGATGTCTTTACAGTCGGTTTATACACGTTGTTCGGGCGACGGGCAATGAGGAACCATTCAGTCTTTATATGGAACTTGAATGTGCCGCACAGTCTCCTTGTTTGATACGAACGGGACGTGCGCCCGGGTTAAGAAAGCAGAGAGGTGCGATTTTACCATATGAAAGGCTCTTCGACTCCTCCTTTCTCACTGCCCTTCCATCACTACCTACCATCTTCAAATCGTTATCCCTGTCGCTCGCAATGGGTACGTTCTCTCTGTGTCGTTGCAACCAACACAGTTGAGCTTCTTGAACAGGACCGCGCAGTTTTCTGGAGCCAGCTCACCCGTCCCTATTCCTTAATTCACAGAGTTGTCACATCAGGTTCAGAACAAAAAGTTGTTTGTGGACGGGTTCACTTGTTCGACCATACGCGTTTACAGAGCCCCCGCTCACCTGGTCTGGACCGGCATGACTGTGTCTGCCGTCCCGATGTATCATTGAAAACCGGTTCGCAAGTTGCCTAGTCTCTTTTGATTCCCTCTTCCCTCGTAGTTCCTTGGTCTCCAACATACCGCCGGTAGTGGACCTGCTACCATCGTGAATGCTAGGATGTACTGTTGTAGCTTGCTCATTCTTCTTGCTGACAAGGCTCTTGTTCACGTCCTGCTGTTGGTTACAAAGAGAGACGTGAACAGTACTTGTAACCGAGGCTCCATGCGTCCCTTAGGTAAGTCACTTCCACCAATGGACAAGGAGCCGGAACAAAGTTTGACGATATTCTTACGGGAACTCAGTGGTTTCTCGCGTCACTGGCATCCTTCAAACGGCTCGTGTGGGCCTTATGCTTGGTGGTGTCTTACGATCGAATCCTTTCGTTTATCACTGGACGCTGCTGACCCGTGTCGACTGGGCCAAAATAATGTTTCAGGCCTGCATATCTCATCTTTCACCACCGCCTTGAGTGTCCTCGCTCGTGATCGACAGTCGAGTCCGATGGACTTCAGATCTCTGCGAAAATATTTTATTGACACTGGCCAAGCACAAGCCGCTGGTTCGATAAAACCTATTATCATCAGTGGTTAACTGGAAAAAGCGGGTCAGCAAGTACATAACCTCGTAACATTCACGCTCGTTGAGGGAATGATGCCTTGTATTTCAGAGTCACAGACGGACTGAGCAAGAATGAACGGGTACAACTTGCTTGCCATGGGATGGCGAACCTGGATTTCGTTCTGCTATCGGGGTGATGTGGACTATGCGTGGCGGTGAGACGAACAAGATGGCGTTTTATCAAGTCAACGGCAGATGATTGACGATTCGGGACGTCTGGATTATAGTCGTACAACGTGCGCACCGCGGAAGGCGACACAGCCCATGGGGATGTCCATTGATTATCAACAGATTCTTTATGTCCATCTTGGCGCCTAATTTCATATTCAGGCTCGCTTCCGGTTTATTTTGTAATCGCTGCCACATTTATTTCCATGGAAAATAAGTGGTAGAAAAAGGTATGTCGGTACATAACGATTACAGTGACGACCATCATCTTGCGTTATGCCTTTCGAAAAATGACGGCTGCGACATTGTCTCCTTCAGCGTCGCTTTTTGGTTTTACGGCGAGAGACAAGCCTAGTGGGAGGATGGAGAATGTGTCGTAGGAGGTGTCGCAAGAGTCCTCCTGCGTAAGGGTTGTCCAAGGGAAAGTATTTTCCCGTAGATATCGTATACTCGCTGAGCGTACGCACGGAACTAAACAGCTGAACTTTTTTGCCAGTAGTGAACGTGTCGATGAGGTCTACAAGGTTGACGTGCCTCGCGCGAACGGCCTAGCCGCATTTTACGATCAAGCAAAGCACACGAAATACAAAATGCGGGTGGACTTGCCTTTCGACAAGCTTTCAGATTACCAGGGATAGGTTGGATGCGAATGACATAGCAAAGATTCTGCCAGTTCGCAATATCCTTTTCGTCCATCCCATAAAACTTGTTAAACTGCTTAACAAGGGCATTCTGGAACTCTGTATGCGCCTGTCCTCTTTTGGGGTCATCCCGTTCCCATTTGAATTGATCGCAGAGACGATAGAACTCTAGTGATGCGGACTGGGCAGGGTTGTATTCAAATTTAGGACGGTATTTTTTGAAGAATTCCTGCAGGGGTGAAGCCCGTGGTCTCTGATGAATGAACTGGAATTCAGAAAGGGTGAAATTCTGCAGCTGATGTGGGCTTGCCTGTGCATTCCCGGACGGTTTTTTAGTCGGATGTAGGGGCGGTGGGTCGAACGACTTGGGTAGGGAGCTTGCAAACGGACGCACGCAATCGTTGCGAGAGCAAGTGAGCACAGGACGGGATACCCGAGCAGTCTGTCGTGTATGAGCATCATCGAAGGGGCGAGAAAGGGATGTGAGTCGAGTGAACAAGTGTTTCGTATGGACGCCAGCAGTGTAAGTAGGATTTGAGTGGACGGGTGAGTAGGCAACCAGAGTAATTTTGAGGCGCGGGAAGGAGAGGTGATGAGGGTAAACCAGAGGGCGGACGCGAAGTGGTTTGAGTGAGTGAGAAAGAAGAACAGGCATCGAGACTCGAG
>JBBPJT010000330.1:0-29220 GCA_038088895.1 Xerocomus potaroensis | reverse complement strand
CTAGCGGATGACCTTCAGGCTTGACTACGTCCTGCAGGTATTCTCTTCACTCTCATTCTTTACGTCCACCACAGGTTGTGGGTTTATGCCCCACATTCCTTATTCACTCATTTAGTGGTTTTACGTTCCACTTCGTTTCAGACGTTGTGCTATCCGTCTTCTCTTCGCTCGTTGTCTTCCTCCTTGCAGTCTATCTTGTTGTTGCCCTCATAGTCGCTGTCATTCGGAGTTATTGGCTCACTATGTAACAATGTACAGTAACATTAAGCTAGTTCTATGCAATTATATTCATAGTTCCTAGTCCTTCCAGGTCCTCTTCTAAGGTTGTTGGATTGCTCCAATAACTAGAAGATACATTACTCCATCGACTCTCACAACCAAAAGCATAACACACTCTCTCTTATGGCCTGACCCTAATCCTCAGAGAAGTGCCTGATGGATGGGCAAGTAGATGGACAGCCTGAGGGCCCTGGACATAGGACTCCACACTTACACTCTGTCTGTGTTGATATTGGATGACAAGCAAAAGAGGCAAAGTGTAGACTGTAAGCAATAACTAAGTAGGTTATTCTCCTCTTCACTGTGTTCATAGGGAAAAGAAAAGTAAATGTCTGCCAACAGCATCAAGACCCCACACTTGAGAGTGTGCCACAGGACATTGAGGGAAAGAAAAAGATGTGAAAAAGGAGCAAGAGGATTTGGTGGTGTGGTTAGATGAGACAAGGATGAAGCAGCAGCAAGGTAAGGTGTGGATGCGGGAGGCAGCATTGTGGGTGTCTAAGGAGGAAGACAGGAACAAGGATGACGAGGAAAGCCTGAAAATAATGTTGTCATGTAAATTGATTTATGTTGTACATGACAAGTGAAGGAGCCCATTTGACTAACAACCATCCCGTTTTGACAACAGAGACAGTTGAATACTTATGGTGCTGTGTGTCCATGCCAGCGTCCAGAAGTGAGAAAAGGATCAACATGACTTGAGCACACGAGGACAAGAAAAGACAGTCTGTATGAAGATGCATGTCTCTATCCAATTCATTCTATGCACTCTGTTTTTATGTACACACTGATTGGTTTGCACATATCGGCTGAATGTGGTAAGTGAGACAAAGACAAGCAGGCATGCAGGTAGTTCTGATGAGTAAGTGAGGAGCGCAGTGGGACAGAGATCAATAATTAGTGGGCAAGTGTCACAGATGAATATCATACTACAGCTGTAGAACTGTAGTGCACAGTAGGACTCAGTGAACTGTAGGTTACTTGTAGTCACTGTATATTGAATAAGAGATAAGTAGTACTAACCTGTAGGTTACTTGTAGTCACTAAGTAACCTAAGGTAACTAATGGTGCGATGTAATGGTAATCTTATGTAAGCATAAATGCGTAGGTAATCATAAATCACTCCAACAACAGCCTCGACGTATGTTCTTCAAACATGGGAGAAAAGTTGCCGGCGAAACGGCAGAACGGCAAAAAACCGGCAAAATTAATCGCCAGATCCATATAAGCTGTGCGGCTCGTGAGCATTCCGTCTTTCCTCGTACTTTCACCACGCACGTACTCAGTCATCCGAGGATGACTGTAATGTCGAGCATGACGCCACGCGAATCCAAAGACAATGGTCCTTGGTCACATCCGACAATCAAGACAGACCCTTGGGAAATTGATCGTGTTGCTTATCTTGGCGGGCGACAAGTTATCACGGTCAACTTTGACAACGGGGCAATGACATACTGGAGTGTCGAAGAAGGGAAACGGGAGAGGACGATCTCCCTGCATGATGGGGAAGGATTACGGGATTTTGCTTTGAGCCAAGATGGGAAAAGAACCATTAGTGCAGGATATAATCGCATGGTCAAAGTGCTGGATGTCGAATCGGGTCAAATCATCAGCGAAAGGACATGTGTGGAGGATTACCCTAAACTTGTCGCCTCGCCGGATGGTCGACTTGTTGCGGTTGGTCAAGCAAAGGTAGTTATTCACTCCACAGAAAAATGGCAAGTCAAGCAAGTCATCGAGGTCGGCGTCCACATCTCAGAAACGGTCTTCTCTCCGGACGGTAACAGACTCGCGATCGTCGCCGAATACAAGATTTATATCTATGGTGTCAACAATGGATCACTCATTATTGGTCCGTTCGAGGCTCTTGTGGCTTATGACCCTCCGTTGCATGAACTAGGCTGAATGATGTGGTCACGTGATGGGACCCACCTTTCGAGTAACAAAATTCGCTGTTGGGATGCGCATACAGGCGAAGAAATTGGACATCCTTGGACGGGTCACACAGACAGGATAACCTCACTTTCTCTTTCGCCGGATGGATCGATCCTGGCTAGTGCATCGTGTGATGAAACTCTTCGTTTCTGGAATGCGACTACTGGTGAGCCAATCGGACAACCCCTGCGACATTCTGGATTGGTGTACGGTGTTTATTATTCTCCCTCTGGTGAATTCGTGGCGTCAGTAGTGTATGGACAAATATATATCTGGCGGGCACTTCGGTTCGACAGTGTCGAAAATCATGTGAGTTGATCACTTCTCCTGCAACCCTGTCGTGCTCAAGTCGCACAGACACGCCCTGTACTTGTGAAAATTAGCAACTCTGGAACGACTGATCTTGCATCATCCGTGGTGAATCAAGTCGAACAGGATGTCGCATGCAACTTTGGGTTCGTCCTCCGGTAGTTTCGTGGTGCGGTCGTCATCTCATTGTTCCGGTTCATGTTAGTTTTCCTCTTGCACAAGACCTAACTCCGTATATTTTAAAAAATGAGGGTCGATATATTGCCGGAGGAGATTTCGGGGATGTCTACCGGTGCTGGTATGTCGACGGTGTACCAAAAGAGGTTTGACCATACCCTGTGACTTGGAGTCTGTGACATTTACAACCCTGTCAGGTTGCAATCAAGACATTCTGATTCAAGTTCATGGTGGATGAGGAGGCAGATGATAGAAAATCTACCAAGGTAGCCCATCCCATTCATAACCAGAGAACTCATGTCATACAGATTACATAGATGCTTCGTCGGGAACTTGGAATTTGGAGGAGGCTCCGCCATGTCAACATTGTTCCATTTCTAGGTATCGCATATGGGTTTGGAATGCATGGTTCAATGTCACTGGTTTCGTTGTGGATGCCCAATGAGTCCCTCCACCTGTTTTTAGTGAAATATAATGACATTCTGGAGGCGGGACACCGGCTCCATTTCGTGCGCATGTTCAATCATTTACAGAGTGTATTCTGACTTCGCATGATAGCTTCGGGGCATTATAAACGGACTCGAATACTGTGAGTGTTTGGTGTCGTACTAAAAGTATAGGCGAATAACCCGCGACGATGCATTCCATTCCAGTTATCCACGGTGACCTCAATTCTGTACGTCCAGGTCCAAGCATCAGAAACTTGTTTTTTCAATGAAATACAGAGTAACGTACTTGTTGACGGTGGTTACACCGCACGGTTAACCGACTTTGGATATGCTTCGTTGGTGGGGAACATTCCGGAAGCGTACAGCTATCTCCAGCGGTCTACTACACGACCGGGAGCATTGTGCTGGGTTGTACCAGAGCAAATCATGGACGACCCGTTCGTTCGGACCATTAAAAGCGACATATACTCTTTTGGCTGTGTCTCCCTGCAGGAAAGTTGATCGGTTACTAATATGGGTGTATTCGTTCTGATAACCTGACAGGTGATGTCTGGAAAGCAACCATGGTCAGAAATCAAAGGGGATGCGGCAGTGATCTTGCACATGGCGAAGGGCAATAAGCCATGTCGGCCGGAGTGTGATTTGTTGCACGATTCGCATTGGGAGTTTATTCAACGGTGCTGGTCAACAATAGAAGAGCGACCTACCGCGAAAGAACTTGTCCCTTCCGTCCAACAACTCTTGACTCAATCTCCGCCATCTTGCCCTCTGCGTGGCTTGGTCGTATCAGAACCAAGTCGAATCAATCCACTTTTGGACGAACCATTAAACTCAACGCTATTCGCCGCCACCCTTGTGGACCAGGATCACAATTAGGAAATTTGTTGGGGAACGTGTGTACCGATGGTCGCCTTGTATATATGCCTTGACCCACCTAACTATAAACCCCACACTGATATTTTTCGGGCATTTAGATATAAATCATGGTGAAGACATGCATTGTGAAGAGGCGAACGAAGGACGAGCCCGAGTACACCATACGGGACAAGGAGTCGGAGACGAACTGTCATGTTACTGTTGCTAACTTTTCTTCAGACACGATGATCGTAGAGTGAGAACCAGGTGAGTATCAGGATATAATACTAGCAATGTCTCAACAGGCTAACCTAGCTCTGCATGGCACACCGGAGCAGCGGTCTTAATTGCTAGTCAGAACGCAGACCCCTCTCGAGAGAGAGTGAAACTCGGCGTCTGTCATAGGTGCACCTATCGAACACGCTTTGCTGTACCATCCACCACAATTTCTTGGATTCTGCATGTGGTGTGGAGAGATAGTGTGGAATGTTGCTCGGCAATGTTGGGCGATTGGTGTGTCCGGGGAGTAGACAAAATGTCAAAGCACAGTCGCTTGCTCGAGGTCACGGTCCTTTCCGAGTGCGAATTCAATCACGACCGAAAACACAGGACAGATTTCATGAAGCGGTGAATCCAGCAATCGGGTCGTCAACCATTTCATTCATTCGATACGATGGTTATGCGCCATCCTTGAAGTCCATGTGTAAGGAACAATTGTTGAAAACAGCCTCGATGGAGTAGTCAATTCTAATCGGTGTTCTAATCGCGGAAGTAGTGCGCGAGATGGTCACGTGACTACGATATGGCTATAGTTTGCCTCGATGTACGGTGAGTGCGCAAGGGCCTGGGTAACTCTGAACGGTGTTCCTGTGCAAGTCCTGACTTTATACTGTGCCTTACAGCATCCAGAACAGTGTAGGGCTAGGGTTGCGAGGATAGGAAAACCAATGCGGAAATGGGAGCACCGAGTATCATACTTGCATTGGTAGACGGGCACGAAATCACATGGAATGGTGAGTTAAACAACTTGCACAGATGAGCTTCTATTCACTGCCGAGTTGCTCCTTTGTTGCACTGTCAAGGAAACCCCATAGAAAGTATTGCTATGACTCAACCACTTATCTTACAAATTCCTGATATTTACAAGATCCTCTTGCTTTCGAGAGTGCCCTTGAAAAGCTTCTCAACATTTTTACTCAAAATGGTGGTATCGAGGTTAGTGTCATCAGTCATGACGCCTTGCGTTAAATTCTCCAAATCAGGACGCCGTCCACTTCTTGCTTGTGGGCCATCCTGGCTTGCTCAGAGATACTTCAGAGAAACATCTCTACCGGCCCTCCTATGTTCCTTGCTGCTCTTTCCATCGAACCTTCGGACGCAAGATACTCCTCTCCACCAGTTTGCATCGCAATTCTGGGATCAGCAAAGGACTGCAAAATGTATCCCCCGTCTTTGGGATCATGGACATGCTTGTTGGTTCCAAGGTGCTGTCAGTGTCACCCTGGTAATTCTTCTGGCCTAGTCTATTAACCGTATTCTAGAATCAGGAGATGATGTTGTATGTGCGGTGTTTCGTGGAACTCGCTCTTGCTTCAAGTGTGTAGGAACTCAGTCAGCCACGTGGCAGGTCATATTTCGTGATCTCATACCTGGTAGGCCTCCCGCGCAAACCCAGCTCTACAAGCACATCGAGTGCAGATGCTGGCTTTGATATGTCCCACTCTTCGCCATTTGTCTTAGGAATGGGCATATATGGTGTTAAGATAACATCGGACGAAGGAAATGCGAGATTACTGGGGAATAAACGCAGAGTACAATGGCATCTATGGTGACAGACAGTCGAAGGACGCACCTGAGCTACTTGGTGCGACCCACAGCTTGTCCGACGTAAGTGATCTTCTCATATCACGTGGCGCGACCCACGTCATTAATCGACACCTCCCACCATCCAAGATCGCTTCTACAATTGCGAGTATTACCACGAAACCGGTTCACCTTGTTCATGACGCGGGTTCCTTCACCAGCTACTCAACAACTCGGATATGATTCGCTTGCAGAAGGGGGCCACATCATTCTCGTTCTTGCTTCCTCGGTCAAGGGGGCACCTGGGAGCACCAAGGTGTTGTGTGTGAATGGAAGCGTCTATGTTCCTGCCAATAGGGAATCCGGGCGTAGGCCAGCACAGAACCCGTCGGCATTGTTGGAATCTAGGAATATCGTCGTGCGTGTCTTTATTATATACGATTGAGTCGGTAAATCGCTCATTGCGGACCTTGACCAGCCGAACATAGTTGAGGTTGTACCGGGGAGATTGAACGGTGTTGTCCCGGGGTTGGAGAAACTGAAGAGGAATCTCGTCAGTGAAAGGAAGTTGATCGTCAATCCTGGGGAGACAGTCTAAGCATGACTGTCTATTGTGGTGCTCGTTTTGCTTACTCGTATGTGTTTTAGATCGTTTCTTGATACCCTAAGTATGCTCCCGGGTTGTGTTTCAACGGTAATTCGTTCATCGCGCTCTGCGTATTCATCTTCTTGGTTACAGCTGGGAGCATGCATGTCTGTCTCTGTCGACTCTTGTCAGATATGCCCAA
Organism: Xerocomus potaroensis; assembly: GCA_038088895.1. Lineage (NCBI taxonomy): Eukaryota > Fungi > Basidiomycota > Agaricomycetes > Boletales > Boletaceae > Xerocomus > Xerocomus potaroensis. Next base: position 22,625 of record JBBPJT010000330.1, on the reverse strand, counting down.
GGAATAATCTAACTACCATCGGCGGGGATCACCGTGAATCTAATGGGGGGGCAGGAATCTCCAAAATACAAGGGCTGCTGTGCGACACGTATGGCTGTAATGCCCACGCAGGGTCACATGCAACGCGCCAGCACATGTACCAACCACAATGACGAAGATGAAAAGGGGCACCCCGGAGATGATGACGCTAAGGTGATGACGATTAGTACGAACGGCAAACCACTGATCGGTTTCAGTTAGTAATAGGTAGTCTTACGTGCCATTTCCGTATGCATCTAGGGGATTCAGATGTGCAGAAACATTCCGAGGTGATGTCATTCAGTACAACACTTCAGAAGCACCATAATGTACATATTCGACGAACTGGAGGCTTCACACGATGAACGTGAGCCGGGAGCGACCTACATTCAATCAAGCATCACTCTCCACGACCAGCGATGGACACTGCCAATGGTAATCCAGATTCACCCCCGGTTCCAACCATGGGAAGCATAAGAACGCCCTGTCCACGGAACACCTTCTCAGACTGTTCTGTCATCTCCAATTCAAATCTACCAATGATTTCTATCAAAAATGCTTGAATTTCGATCAGGCTGTTTATTATATTCTGCTCAGTCAATTACTTTTGACTAGAAAAAGGATGCATACGCAAATCGCCATCCCAAGCACGCATGGGCCCCGCCCAAAAACGTCATCCTGTCATTCGAAGCGTTGGAATCAATTCGCACACGTCGAATCAGCGTGCACTCACAAGTTGGAATACACGCCCACCTGGACGGCTTTCTTTCCGCTCGCCACCCCGCCGAGCCACCGATCTGGGTTAAATTTATGCGCATCCTCTCCCCATAGTTCTTTGTTACTGTTCGCATTCCTACTATGAGCCGGAGTAATTTATCATCGACACAGCTTACCGGTTGTACGCTGCGATCGACAGCACTAACTGTGTCCCTTTTGGAACTGTTATTTCATTCATCACCTCGCCTGTTTCCGTGGTTATCGGTCGAGAAAGCGGAACAATGTCATCCCGGGCGGAAATACGCTGAGCATGTGGCAAATCTGGATGGTATCGTAGCCCTTCCTGATTACACGGGGGCTTGATCTGGGACGCGGCAGAGAGTGTTCGCGGGACCCACCTTGATGACGGCTGTCATATAAGGCATCGTATCGAAATCGGCAACCGTAATCTCCGTGTCGCCCCGTGCCCGAACGGTAGCGCCCGTGTGACGAATCTCGGAACGGAGTTTAGACTGGACCGTGGGATGACGTGCGAGCTCCAAGAGAATCCAGCCTAGAGAATTTGATATTGTTTCGTGGCCAGCGAACAGAATCGTGCTAACGAGCGTTGAATGAGTAATCGGGAATGCAGATGAAACAGTCGTGCATACCATATCTGGGAGAGCAGTTCTTCTTCCGTTAATTTATTCTTCGCTTCCGTGTCCATATTAGCCTTGACTGTGAGAATGGTGAGCGATGGGCGGTGGAGTAATATGCAGCGCATACTAAGCAGGCTGAAAATGTCATTTCCTCCCTCACCTACCAGCAAGGACTGGGATTTCTCGCGCACCAATCCTTTTGCTACACCCATAGCAGTTTCCTTCATCATACGTACACGCTTGAGGCGAGGGTTTGACCCATGATCAGTGATCCACTCTAACATACTTTCTGGAATATAGTTGGAAATGGCTTGAATGAAAATCTGCCATTTGGACGGGCTGCCGAACGTGTCCTTCCTAAAAGCGGAGAGATCAGATAACACTGCGGACGTGTCCGTAGAAGGACTTACAGCGCATTGCGATAGGACCTTGCAAGCGGATGGTCATCGGTTTCAATACTTTTGAAGTGGACATCGAACGCAGCTAGGAAGTTCAAAAATGCATTATGATTGCATCTGAAAAGGAGAATACCTTGGCCGATCGAGTCCAATGTTCCACGAGAGAGCCATGGTAGGATATCAAATGTCGCCTTCTGCTCCGCACCATTCTCTACAATGTCCGTCCACTTCAGACACATCTACAAAGTCGAGTATGGTTGGCAAATCCAGACTGGGATTGGAATGGATGATCTTACAGATATAGCATGTTCCTTGAAGATGCCCAGAAAATCTTTCATTTCTGGGGTACCAAACCCCGGGAGAATAACACTTTTTTGTCGCTGATGATCTTGCCCTGTTGAATTGTCTACTAGTGATCAGGGTAATAAAATGCTCCGTATCGTGTACCTTCAGCCCAAAAAGCCCCTTTACCCATCACCATCCGAGCCAACACACGCGAGCTGAGCGGCCTCGGAAAGCTGTAGGCTGAGAGAACGAGAATTTTTTGGAGTGCTTTCGGATCAGCGATCAAGAGTTGGTCCCCCTACACATATTAAAACAATGTAGGACAATCAAGGAGTAGTACACGTGAGAGGTAAAACTTACCCCAAATACGGTCTTGAAGCGAACAACATCCCCATAGAGTCTTTGCCACTCAAAGTCGGCTTCTGCGACAGGTTCCTGGAACAACTCGAGTAAGTTTCCTGCAAAGGGTCAGCATGATCCATGTAAACCATTGGAGAGAGAATATACCAAGCAAGAAGGAGGACGGCTTGGGTCCGCGGATCTTGGACAAAGGCGAGCGACTGAAGCGTTTGAACGAGACAAGAGTGAGAGCGATTAATATCACCAAACCCAGGGCTATGGAACCAAAGATCATGATGAACAAACACGAACGTACTTGCGGAATGTGGAAGGCTTATAAACCTCTCAAATCGTTTCAGAACGTCATCAGGCTGACCCAGCAGCATGACACAACGATAAGACATCTTTCGCGATTTCTGCGCCTTCCGATCGGTCGTTGTCGGCTTTCTAAATGGATACCTTGGGGCTTCGTGGTTTGATAATAAGGACAGTGGTCAACGTCATAGCTGTAATCTGGTCACGGGACTAGGCGGCTGTGTCGCTGTGCCGTCGGACGGCCACACAACCATTCGCCATTCAGCTTTAATGACCTATAACTGAGCCAAATCACGACATCTGGCACGAAGGCTACTCTCGCGGGGCAGCTAGGCAGCTTGTGCACTGACCCAGCCAACCCAACCCTCGCTGTACGTGCCTCTTCATATCGACGATATCAGTTATAGTTCAGCACGCGGCTATCAGTCCTGAAACTGACACAAATGACCTGTTATGGCGCGTCCTGCCCATACTTTGTGGAATTCTAGAAGTCTGAGTGAGTTAATAGGCCTCGGGCACTGCTGTCTGTGATGCCGTTGGCTTTGCATTCAGGGCTTGAGTAAAATCCGAAACCAAAACGGTTTCAACATATTGGGTGAGCATGGGATGGAAGAAAAATGAACAACGATGCACGGGGGAGGATGGCACGGTAAAATATTGCCAAAAATACATCCTCATTCTCACCATGCTTACAGAACCGAGTTCACCACCGTGAGGTTTGCAATGAGGATTTCGATTTTCGGAGACAATATCATCGAGGGATAGACCCCGCCCCCTCCTTCGTATGGTTATTTTTTGTATCCGCTTCCTGTCATCGACGCCACGGTCGAAATCTTGCCCAAGTTCATTAAACTCGGTCGAAAAAGCGGTGTCGCGAGTGGCTTCCAAATCACCATTCCACATGGCTCTGTGTGTTTTTGGGTCGTCGATTATGTGCTAAGTCCACGTACATATTTAAGCCAGATGTATCCCAGTATCACCTTGCAATACCCGTACACAATGTGTTCCTCGCCATGCAGACTTTCGCTCCGAGAATGTCGCCCAGCTCCTACACAAGCATGCGCTCTACGACACAATGCGCACGCCGCCTGACCTGGTCGATTCGTCCTTGTACCGAGTGAACCGGGATCGACGGCTCATATCTCTGTTTAACGGTTCTGAAGTCATACCGCCGCACGGAGAGCGTTTAATACTTTTGTTAAATCGGTGCCCAAGGACGAACTGGAGCCGTTGGTCGTTCCACTTCGCTGGACGATCGAAGGAACTGGTGCATCGGGGCGGAGCGTACCTGGATCCAGCCTGGAGAAGGTCGTCGCGCCTACTGCACCAGTTAACACCGGTTTTACCACAGGAAAGAATGAACGACATGAGAATGCGGTTTATGCGATCGGCGACCTCGTCGAACGTACCAAAGAATCTGCCATCAGGCCCTTGCCGTACCCCTTACCGACCTGCTCATCCGTGTGGGGTGGCAACACCGCTGTTGGTGATGACGATGCCCGAAATAGGTCAGATTGCACGAATATCTTGATACCTCTTTTTGTTCAGCTCGTTATTTTGTTGTTGAACATTTGGGTCCTACACGTGGTAGGACGTTTGGTACTTAAGTTTTTCTCTTCTCTTCTTCTTTCTCTCCCTCGGCTCGTACTGCGACGACTGAGCTAACGTAACGTGTGCTAGTCCTACAACCGCCTGTTGTCAAGATGGGAATCCTGTCCTCGCTTGCGACGATGTTGGAGTGGATACCAAGCCACGTTAAGCCGTTCTTCCCACAACTTCGGCGTGCGCATGGGGGCTGCGGGGGTGCTGGTGGTGCTGATGCGCAGTCAACCAAGCGTGGACCCAGTCGTGACAGAACATGTTGGAGGTGCGCGCGCGAGCAAGGAAGAGTCTGGGGTGGGCTTCGTGTTGCTGCTGTCACGCGTGGTCCGGAGTGCAGCAGCGCATGGCAGGGTGAGTAACGAGGCCAGGGAGAGTTGATACACGAAACGTTCGCTAAGCGAAAGGAGTCGTAAAGTGTTATGCGCGATTTAGCCCAATGATTGAACATGTTGTCCTCACTAAGACCCTAAACTATGAGCTTATGTAATCATAATTACGCAACACATTCCTCTCCCCCTCAAGTAGAGAAAGCTTGCCTAAAAGAATGAAGGAACTAATAACAGAATTTGTATACCTGGATTAGTTCTCAGAGAATGCGTGTAATTCGTTGATAAACGATGAATATGTTTTGTATTCATCATGCTGCTAAGTTGCCTAATATGGAAAGTCGCGGCTCGTTTTTTCGCTGCCTACCACGTCGACGAGAACTACGCAGACGTTCGGCCAACCTCTAGGCCACTTTTGGCGTTTAATTGATGGTGTAGATGGCACAGGTATATGTGCTGTTGTTTATTGGTACCACTCGCGCTGACTCGCTTTGCTTTTGGCTAGCGATCCCGTTTCGAGCGTCTTGACTCGCAGCGTTTGCCGCTCGTTGGGCCATTTGTCCAGCCTAGTTTCCCACAGATTCCGCCATTTCTACCATCGCTCTCACACGCCCAATTGCACTTAGCGTCTCGCGCTCCACTCGGGCCGTCCCAAGACCTCCTTCGACACCGTGCGTCCCTACTAGCGACGCAATCATCTCCACTGCCTCCTGTGATTTCCCGGTTGCCATTACTGTTGTTCTGTCGTGTCCCGTCGCTATCGACAACTCCAGACTCGTCCTGCTCACTCCCTAGGCTTCCTGGCTGTCTATTCAGACGCTGAGTGCTCAATCCGTTGACGCGCTCGCTGCCGTCGTCTTCTGGGCGTCGTTTACGTCCATTTCTCCATCTGGGTCGCCAGGCTCATCACTACGCGCTGGGTGAGTACCTTCCCACCTTGCTCTTCCTGCTTGCTGACGTGTTGTAGCTTCCTTGGCCGAGTGTGGGCGTCCTCATCACTCAACGATGCTCCCAACCCGTTCTCTCTGACACCAGTATCTGCGCTGTGTGCGTCCCCACCCGAGCTTGGTCTGCTCGACCCATTCAACTCCTCATCAAACTCTTCACTCAGGGTTCCGTCAAGTGGATCTAGTGGTGCTGGTTGCACAGGGAACACTCGTGGTACGTCACCATTTTCATCCGGGGTGTGTTGATGATTTTCGTCAGCTGGTGTCGTCGTCGATCGTTTGTGCATCGACAGGCTCCTCTCTCCCCCTTGATTGATGTGTTGCTATTTGTTTGGGTAGGCTCCCCTTCGATTCCTGCATCCATGTGCTCTCCACTGACTCATTTATCAACATTTGCTGTGCATCCTTTCCATGCCTCCAACTGCATTGGGTGGCTCTGGGGATGCATCTGGATGACATCCATTGTCACCTGGTGTGTCCTCAGGGTTTTCAGATATTTTTTCTGGGATTTTGCATGATGTGCTCTGTGGCACCCTCCGCTATCCTCCCATTGTTTGCTGTCATCACTGAACTGCTCAAGCAGAGCAAAGTGAAGAACATTCTGACATAGTATCCGGTATTATTGTCAATGAGATCCAGAACTAGAATACTTGACTGATTTGTGTACTGTTCCTCCACCTTACAACATATTTCACCTGTTACGATACCCCGAGCCCGGTGAATTCCGTAAAAACCGGACCGAAGAAGAGGGTCTTTCCTCGTACTTTCATCACGCCCGCACTTGATTCGCCGTAATGTCGAGCATGACTCTACATGGGTCCAAAGATAATGGTCCTCAGCCACATCTGACAATCAAGACCGACCTTTGGGGAATTTATCGTGCTTCTTATCTTTTTGGCGGGCGACAAGTCGTCACGGTTGACATTGACAATGGGACAATGACATACTGGAATGTCGAAGAAGGGAAGCGAGAGAGGACAATCCCCTTACACGATGGGAACAGATTATCGGATTTTACTTTGAGCCAAGATGGGAAGAGGGCCATTAGTTCAAGCTATAGTGGCACAGTCAAAGTGCTGGATGTCATATCGGGTCAAATCATCAGCGAAGGGACATGTGTCGAGATATACCCCGCAGTTGCCACCTCGTTGGATGGTCGACTAGTCGCAGTTGGTGACATGAAGGTTTCTATTCACTCCACAGAAGGATGGCAAGTCAAGCAAGTCCTCGAGGTCGGCACCTACATTTCCGAAATGGCCTTCTCTCCAGATGGTAACAGGCTCGCAATTGTCACCGAACAGGCGATCTGCGTCTACGACGTCAACAATGGATCACTCATTGTTGGCCCATTCGGGGCGAATATGTCTGATGACAACATGCGCTCGCTGTTATGGTCACGCGATGGGAAACGACTGTATTCTGCCCGCCTTCCGAGTTACGAAGTTTATTGTTGGGATGCGCATACAGGCAAACAAATCGGAGACCCCTGGGCGGGTCACACTAATCGGATAACCTCACTTTCTCTTTCGCCAGATGGATCAATCCTCGCCAGCACATCATGGGATAAAACTGTTCGTTTCTGGAATGCGACTACTGGTGAGCCGGTCGGACAACCTCTGCGACATTCTGGACTGGTGTACAGAGTTTGTTATTCCCCCTCCGGTGAATGCGTGGCGTCGGTAATGGATGGACAAATATATATTTGGGGAGCATTTAAGTTGGACAATGTCGAGAGTCGTGTAGGTTGATCACTTCCCTGCAAGCTTGCTGTGCTCACGTCGCATAGATACATCCTCGTCCAGTGGACACAAGCAACTCCCACCACACACATCCTTTTCCACCTCTATACCCTAAGCAGCTCTCTAACAAGCTAAGTTTCGAACCTGCCGTGAGTGATTGTAATGTAAATCTTCCGCTTACCATTTGTTACCCTTTCAGATGCATGGGGCGCAAGCTCTTTCAGAGTCTATGAACTCCTTGTTGCATCCCATGCACCCCAATCCAAGACCTTCGCATCGGATCCCACTACTTCCTGCTGCTCCGCAACCCATCGGAGCGACTGATCGTGTAACACCCTCCGAAAATACAGGATCATCCATGGTGAATCAAGTTGAACAAGATGTTGCATATAATCTCAGGTATTGCCTTCGCATGGTTTAGTGGTGTGATTGTCTTCTCACTGATTCGGATCGTGTTAGTTTTCCTCCCCCACGGGACCTAACTCCATACATTGTAGAAAAAGAGGATCATTATATTGCTGGTGGGGGTTTTGGTGATGTCTACCGATGCCGGTGTGTTGATGGCGTATCAAAAGAGGTTTGGGCATACATTGTAACCCGGACTCTGACATTTACATTCTTGTCAGGTTGCGGTCAAGACATTGCGGTTCAAGTTCACGATGGATGAGAAGGCAGAAAATAGAAAATCTACCAAGGTAGCTTTTCTCATTCACAAACGGAAGATTCGATCTAGACTCCTTGTAGATGCTCCGACGGGAGCTTGGCATTTGGAGGAGGCTAGAGCATGTCAATGTTGTTCCATTTCTAGGTATTGCATACGGGTTTGGGATGCAAGGCGCAATGTCATTGGTTTCATTGTGGATGCCCAACGAGTCCCTCCACCTTTTTTTAGCAAAGTATAAGGACAATCTGGAGGTGGGACACCGACTTCGGTTTGTGCGTACGCTCAATCAATAATGGAACGTATTCTGAATTTACAGTAGTTGCAGGACGTTGCAAATGGACTCGAATACTGTGAGTGTGTGCTGTCATACCAAGAACATAGGAGAATAACTCGAAATAGTACACTCTGTTCTGGTTATCCATGGTGATCTCAATTGTGTACGTCCGAATCGAACTATCAAGATCTTTTTCTTTTCAATGCAATACAGAATAATGTACTCGTTGACGAAAATTACACTGCACGGTTGACCGACTTTGGATATGCTTCGTTGGTGGGAAACATCCCAGAAGCGTTCAGCTATCTCCAGCGATCCACCGCAAGACCGGGGGCATTGCGTTGGGTTGCACCCGAGCAAATCACAGACGAATCACTCTCCCGGACCACCAAATCTGACGTTTACTCTTTTGGTTGTGTCTCCCTGCAGGAAAGCTCATCGGTCACTAATGATAGGAATATTCATTCTGATAACTTCACAGGTGATGTCCGGAAAGCAACCATGGTCAGAAATCAAAGGAGATGCGGCGGTCATCCTGCACATGGCGAAGGGCAATAAACCATGTCGGCCGGAGTGCGATACGTTGCACGACTCGCATTGGGAGTTTATCCAATGGTGCTGGTCACCAATGGAAGAGCGACCTCCCGCGAAGGAACTCGTCCCTGCCGTCCAACAACTCTTGACTGAATCCCCGCCATCCCGCCCGCTTTGTGACTTGCTGGTATCAGCACCAAGTCGAACCAATCCACTTTTAGAGGAACCCTCAACTTCAAAGCTATTCGCCAGGACTCTTGCGGACCAGGATTGCAATTACGAGAATGGTTGGCAAAGGTGCGTTCCAATGGTCACCCCACATACACGCCTTGACTCGCCTCATTGCGATCTTACATCAACTAGACATTTAGATGTGAATCATGGTGCAGACACGTCACTGTCTAGAGGCGAGAAAAGGACAAGCACGAGTACGCCATACGTGGATGTGGGAGATTCCCAGAAAAGACGGCGTATGTAAGGATGCGTTTGTCCCTACTCCAGATCCGTCTTGTAGACTTTGTATTTATATACCCGGAACCCACGGCTACAAAATGATTCGGTTGTACAATTTATTAGTTTGCATATTACTTCCCTGTCATTCGTAAGCGGGAGAAACGCAAACGAACTGTATACTGATGGTTAAGTCGAGGAGCACGGCGGGAAAGAGATCAGCGCGAGTAGGCGGGGGAGTTGGAGACGAACTGTCGTGTTGTAATTGTTATCTCTCGTTCAGACGTAGTGACCGTAGAGTGAAGACCAGGTGAGAATCGGGGTATAGTACTAATCACGTCACAGCTGGCTAAACTAGTTCTCCATGGCACACGAGAGCAGCGGTCTTAATTGCTGGTCTGAACAGACCACTCGGGAGATAGCGTGCAACCCGGCGTCCATCATGGGTGCTCGTATCGAACAAATTCTGCAATGACCCACTATAACGTCATGATTTTGTGATCGATCAAAGATGTTGAATAATCTGTCCTAAAGGGTGAAGCATCAGTGCGACTTGTTCAAAGCCAGTGGCCGCTTTGTTCGGGTTATCTATTTTAGTACGAGCTGTGCAATATAACATTCAGCGACCACCGATCGCCGAGGTGCGAGAGTAGCGGGAGGGAAGATAAAATACGTGTCGAGTAACGTGACGGACGAAGAGATGAGGTTGCAATAAGACATTCAACAACTTTCTTGGATTCTGCGCCTCGGGTGGAGAGATTGTGTGCGATATTGCTCGGCGACGCATAAAAGCTCAGGTAGGCAGCCATTGCGTGACATTTTCTTCCTCTGGGTCGACACAAGACAGACGGGATTGACATGATCGTGGAAGACATGCTACAGCGCGGGTTGAGTGCAGATCCAAATGCGCCGTCCGCCACCGCGTCTTCGCCTTCGAGTAAGCTTTCCTATCCTCTTCTAGATGTGTCCTGACCCACCCGTCAGCTCACCGTTCCCCTCCATTCTTTCCTGGGGCCAAGTGTCGAATCGGCTATGTTGATCGGTTCGCTGCTGAAGTGATCCGTACACGGGCAAGCGAGATGGACGTGCTCCAGGCACAACTCTTCTTCTACCCAGATAGTGTCCTCCCTCTTTTGCTCTGTTCATGATTGAAAAAAAGTCTGTCAACGGTACGAAGGCCTCCACGCATCGCCGCGCTCAGGAGTACCCAGAGGGTAAGAAAAGGGACGTGGAGAAGGAGCAGGGGGATTTGCTTGTGTTGTTGGATGAGACGAGTACGGAGCAGCAGCAAGACAAGGTTCGGATGCGGTATGTGGAGTTGGAGCAGCCTGAGGAAGGGGAAGAGGACGAGGCTTGAAATGGTGTTGTCGTGTAGGGTCGATCTGTGTTGCATCGCATGACAAGTGAAGGTGTTCGTTTGACTAACGACCATCCCGTGTCGGCGACCTTTCAGACAGGCGGATATCACTCACGATGTCGAAATGTCAGTGTCTGGAAGCGAGAAAAGGATGAACATGGCTTCACCACACGAGGACATGGGACATCCTCAGAAAAGACAGCCCGTCCCGTGTGAAGATGCACGCGCGACTCTTGACTACAATTTGCTCTATGCACTTCGTGTTTATGTACACACAGAATTTATTTGGTTTGCACACTTCATTATTCACATTGGTATCGTGTTTTATTCGCGTGCTCACTCGGTACCGATTTCAATACATGGCTGCTAAGGGTTCGATGGTAAACCGACACGGTTGACCTACTCATTTCCTGCACACTTTCGTGAAATATACATGTGGTGAGTGAGCAACGGTGACATCAACCTATCTTCAGGGCAGTGGCATGGGGCCCGAAGGCCGGTGAGGGTTTAAAGTCTAGTGCCAGTTTGTGCGCGACATTGGTGCCGCTTGATACAATTCAACTAGGATGGCAGGCCCGGTGATAAGCACGATACGGACGGGACGACACAGGATCAAATATCGAAGGTTCGGGATATGGGTATATCAGTAGTCACTGGTAAATATTTCCGAATGCCCAACACCCCCTCATCTTTCCAGAAATGAGCTAGCTGGTGTTGTGATTTTGCATCTGCGCAGCGACCTCTTGTCGTCGAGGGGACTGATTTCAGAAGCATTTAAAGTAGGTCATTCCACAATGCCTCATCATGTTCACCCACAATCCTTTCCTCCCCACGCAGATTTTCAACCTTTCTCGTGGACGTCATCCAATTCTCACTCAAACATATCCTTTACGATACGATGTGTATGTCACCTGACCTCACCGATCTCAAGTCAGGTCTCGACAAACGGACAAGTTGATCCATCGAGCTAGTTGGCCCCCCACTTGCGTGTTGATATACCGTATCTCATTACCTAGGGATCACGTTATGCTTTCGTACCTACCTCACGTAGGTTCGCCCGCCACCTTGGGGAATTCTTCCTCTCAGCATTTTCTTCATCAACAGCAATTAATTTCCACGCTCACGTTCGTGATTGTGGCTGCGAGCATACGCATCCATTATGGTCGATTCTTGCAAGAGTCGCCTCATGTACAATCCAACGGCTTTCAGTAGGATCACCATAATTCCAACGAGAAACAGAATCGTGCCGATGATCTAGATTTGCCACGGGTTTTGTCTTTGCCAGCGTGTCGACGTCTTTTATCCTCCTGTTGTTCGCCGTCATCGTTGAGCTGGTGGGGCGGAAGAGACGCATGTCTAATGAAGAACTTTCTGATGTAGAATGTGATGATGTCGCCGATGAAATCCAGAACTAGAATACCCAACTGAGTCGTCAAATATGTTGCGAGGAACAGAGCACGTGTTACCGATACTCATAGATACTCATAACCATTCTACCCAGCCTCGCTCGGTGAATTCTGTGAAAACCGAACCCAATACGAGGCTTACTCACTGGAACGGGCACTCCATACAAGCTGTGCAGCCGGTGTACATTCTTCCGTTTTTCCCCGTACCTTCACAGCGTACACACCGGGTCACCCTCGAATCACCATAATGTCGAGTATGACTCTACGTGATCCCGAATTTAACGGTCCTCGGCCACATCTTACAATCATGACAGACTCCTCGGAACACGGTCGTGTTGCTTATCTCCTTGGCGGGCGACACGTTATCACACTCAACTTTCCCGCGGGGACAATGTCATGCTGGAATGTTGAGGAAGGGAAACGAGAGTGGACGATCACGCTGCATGATGGGGAAGAAATATGGGATTTTGCATTGAGCCAGGATGGGAAGAGGGCCATTAGTTCAAGCGACAGTGGCGCGGTCAGAGTGCTGGATGTCGAATCAGGTCAAATCATCAGCGAAAGGACATGTGTCGGGGGACACCCTGCAGTTGCAACCTCCCCGGATGGCCGACGTATCGCGGTTGGTCACACGAAGGCGTTTATTTACTCCACAGAAGGAGGACAGGCCAAGCAAATTATCGAGGTGGACAAGAAGATTTGGAGAATGGTCTTCTCTCCAGATGGTAACAGACTCGCAATTGCCATAATGCGTACTGTCTTCATCTATGACGTCAACAACGGATCACTCATCGTTGGTCCGTCCGAAGCTAATATGCCTTATGACTCTCCGTTGCTGGATATAAGCTGGCTAGTGTGGTCACGTGATGGGAGACGACTATATTCCGCTCGCCTTTCGAGTGAAGAAATTTACTGTGACGATGCGCAGACAGGCGAACAAATTGGACATCCTTGGACAGGTCACACTAACCGGATAACTTCGCTTTCCCTTTCTCCGGATGGATCAATTCTCGCCAGCACATCATGGGACAAAACCGTTCGATTCTGGGATGTAACTACTGGCGAGCCAATCGGACAACCTCTGCGACATTCTAGCGAGGTGAACAATGTTTGCTTCTCACCCTCTGGTGAATTCGTGGCGTCAGCAGTGGATGGACAAATGTATATCTGGCGAGCACTTAGGTTGGACAATGTGAAGAGTCATGTAAGTGGATCACTTCCCTTGCAAGCCCACCATGCCAATGTCACACAGACATGTCCTGGTCTTGTGGACACAAGTAACTTCCACCATACACTTTCTTTTCCACCTCTATACCCTATCCACCCCTCTCACAAGTCATATGTCAAATCTGACGTGAGTGATTGTAGTGTAAATCTTCCACTTACCATTTGTCACCCTTTCAGGCATACGAGGCAGAAGCTCCTTCAAAGCCAATGTGCCGCGCGTTGCATCCCATAGGCCCTGGACCAAGCACTTTACATTGCATCCCACCGCCACCACTAGCTTCTGCCACTTCGCGACTCGTCGAAACAGCTGGTTCTATCATCCATTCGGGAAATAACGCATCGACTGTGATGAATAGGTTCGAACAAGATGTCACATACAACCTCCAGTACGTTCTTGCATGGTTTCATGATGTGATTGTCTTCTCACTGAATTGGTTTGGGTTAGTTGTCCTCCTCCACCAGACCTAACTCCGTATATTGTAAAAAAAGAGGATCAATATGTCGCCGGAGGAGGTTTTGGAGATGTCTACCAGTGCTGGTATGTCAATGGTGTGCCAAAAGAGGTTTGAGCATACGTTATAACTCGAACTTCGTGACAATTACAATCCTCTCAGGTTGCAGTCAAAACTTTCCGGTTCAATTTCACGATGGACGAGAAGGCGGATAACAAAAAGCCTATGAAGGTAGATCTCATTCATATCCAGAAGATATATTCCATATTACTTCTAGATGCTCCGTCGAGAGCTTGGAATTTGGAGGAGGCTAAATCATGTCAACGTTGTTCCATTTCTAGGTATCGCATATGGTTTTGGAATGCATGGTTCAACGTCGCTGGTTTCATTGTGGATGCCTAACGAGTCCCTCCACATCTTTTTAGTAAAACACAATGATGGTCTGGGGGTGGGACACCGACTCCGGTTTGTGCGTACTCTACATCAACAGCAGGATGTATTCTTACTTTGCACGATAGCTGCGGGATGTTGCAAACGGACTCGAATACTGTGAGTGTTTCCTGTCGTACTGACCACGGTGAATAACCCGAAACAGTGCATTCCGTTCCAGTCATTCATGGGGATCTCAATTGTGTAAGTTCAGGTTGGAATACCAGAAACCTTTTTTTTCCAATAAAATGCAGAATAATGTACTTGTTGACGCGGATTACACTGCACGGTTAGCCGACTTTGGATACGCTTCATTGGTGGGGAACATCCCGGAAGCATACTGCTATCTCCAACGATCCACTGCGAGGCCGGGAGCATTGCGCTGGGTTTCTCCAGAGCAAATCACAGATGAATCGTTCACTCGGACCACCAAATCCGATGTATACTCATTCGGCTGTGTTTCCCTGCAGGGAAGTCTACTGGTTACCAGTGATTTCCATTCTGATAGCCTCACAGGTGATGTCTGGAAAGCAGCCATGGTCAGAAGTCAGAGAAGATGCAGCGGTCGTCCTGCGAATAACAAAGGGCAATAAGCCATGTCGGCCGGAGTGTGATACGCTACATGACTCCCATTGGGAGTTTATCCAGCGGTGCTGGTCGCCGATAGAAGAGCGGCCTACTGCCAAAGAGCTCGTCCTCGCTGTCCGACAACTCATGAACGATTCCCCGCTGTCTCGTACCCTTTGCGACTGCATGGTATCGGGATCAGGTCGAACCGATTCACTTTTGGACGGATCATCAGTTTCCGGTTATCCGCTACTGCTCCCATAGGCCAGGCTTCCAGTAACAAGAGTGGCAGAAGAAGGTGTGTATTGACGGCCCTCCATACATGTCTGGAATCGACTGATCAAAATTTCACATTATGGTGCTGACTTGTGGCTACTTAGAAGCGAGAAAAGGATATGCCACACAAGGACACAGGACATCCCCAGAAGAGACAACGTGTATGAGAATAGATTTGTCTCATCGCCGATTCGCCATATGAATTTCGTGTGTATGTACAAATAATCAACGGCTACTTCTGTCTCTTTGTTGTAGGATTTGGTTGAATATTAATCTTTTGGTTCAGGAATTGAATTCAGCATATTGCCCCCATCGTACTGACGTGCAGATGGCATGCGATGCACTGGCCCTCAGAGGCTCAAGAAGATGGCAAAAGACAGCGACAGAGTTAAGAGTGTCATGCTAAGGAGCTACGGCGAGATATGTATGTCCTTTCTCGTTGGTATGGGACCGCGTCCAGAAAGTAAAACAAATAAAAGCCAAGGACGAGACAAACGACGACGGTCTGAGCACCTACCTTTGGGAGCTGAAGAATGAAACCGCTGGCAGTCCCGTGTTTATCGCCTTCCCTACAAGTGTGATTGTCTTTCGTTCTATTTACTTATTGCTTACTCGTACATTAGTTTATCTTTAGTCGTGCACTCCCAATCGAGTATATTGTTTTCCCACAGAGAGGTCTGGTGAAGAACCTATGGATACAACATCTGGTATTGCTGTTGATGAGATCCAGAGCTAAAGTATTTGCCAACTGGATTGTGAACTCGATGCATGGGATACGTGTTACCCGGTATCCATAGCCATTCTACGCAGCGTTCGGTAAATCTTGTGAAAACTGAACGAAGCACGATGATGCTTGGTACGCAATTACAACGACAAGGCAATTCGCCCTTCCGTTCATCACGATGTCAAGTCTGACCCTATGCGAATCCGAAGATAACGGTCCTCGACCACATCTGACAATCGTGTCTGGATACTTTTGGAGGGTTGATCATGTTACTTATCTTCCTGGCGGAAAACGGATTATCACGAGCAGCGGTGAGGATGGGGCTATGAGATTCTGGAACGTTGAAAAATGGAAGGGAGGGAGGACGATCATCGTATTTGACAAGATTATTTGACTCGATTTCGTTTTGACCCCCGTGGAAGTCGCCGAGGCGGTTCAACATGCCCCTGCTGACCTAAGCTGATAACCTGACACCAGGTGGGGTGTATTACCTGCTAGGGAGTCTAGGCAATGATTGTCTTGTAGGTATTAATTAGTTGGGTGAAGATAACAGGTGTATAAAAATATCTTACTTCAGTTTCGTGTGGACGAACAAACAGTTGTCGTACAGGCTATTCAACAACAAGAATCCGTCGCACTGGCAAGTACATCCCCCCCCCTCGATTCGTTGATCCTACCTGAAATATCAACACACGATCTCAAACACATCTCAGTATCCAATACGCGCATCACAACAGTCCATCATGCCTAGACTGTCTCCCCAGGATGGACGATTAACTTCCTTCCACTGACGAGATTCTTCTTCAGTCTCTCCAGTCCTGGGACAACACCGTTCAATCCCCGCGGTACAACCTCAACTGGGGTAGGCTGTCCAAGGTCCGCAATGAGCGACTTATCGACTCAATCATATATAATAAAGACACGCACGACGATATCCCCGGATTCCAACAATGCCGACAAGTTTTGTGCTAACTCTCGCCCAAATTCCTTACTGGCAGGGGCATAAACGCTTCCATTCGCGCGCAGCACCTTCTTGGTGCTCCCGGGCGTCTCCTTGATCAAGGAATCAAGAACAAGGATGATACGGCCCCCTTCTGCAAGCGAATCGTATCCGAGTTGTTGAGTAGCTGGTGAAGCAACCGCATCGTAGACAAGCCGAATCGGTTTCGTAGTGATACTTGCAATTATAGAAGCGATCTTGGACGGTGGGAAGTGTCGATCAATGACATGGGTCGCACCGCGTGATAAGAGAAGATCCGTGTTTGAGAGGGACGCAGTGCTTATAATAGGAGAAAAGCCAGATAGTCTCGCAAGTTGCAGCGCTAATCGTAGAGTAAGGAGAGATTTGCAGGGATGGGCGTGTTTGTGTGAGCCCGTGGATGGCCCACGCACCAAATTGACCAACAGAACCTGATCCTCCCAAGACAACAATTGGTTGTCCTTCATACTTTCCTCGGCCGCCCTCCCAGGGTGGGGTCAAACCCGCACCTACAGGCGATGGTGAATAGAGCGGAATAGCTGCTGTGCCAATACCAAGCGGGATTGAGGCTGCTTGATCAAATGTGATGTTAGGTGGAATCTATGGGTTATTCAGATCCTGTATGCACGGAACATGAGTAAAAACCTCCAGCGTACCTCGGACACAATGTCAGCCGAGGCAAGGGCATACTCCTGGAAGGTGCCGTAGTCGCTGTAAGACAGCTTGCCCTGGTGCAACCTACAAGACAATCAGAAAACAAGACGACTCAAGTATGCTGGGTTTGATGTACACTCTGTCACCTTCCTGGAACTGCGTCACATCCTTCCCCACAGCAACGACTTCACCAGCGCCGTCTCTACCCAAAATGGTCGGATAGTTGGAGACCATGGTACCGTAGGCTTGGATCTTCCAGTCTACGGGGTTCAACGACACGGAAATCTCCTTGACGAGAATGTCCCCCGGTCCTGGAGTGGGCACGGGTCTGTTTTCAAGTACAAAAGGACCGCGTTTCCTTTTAAGCCAGAGGGCGGTCGACATGATGGGGATGGGCCAGTTGAAAGCGAACGAAAGGCAATGTACAGTTGCGCCTGTATATCAATCGATCAATCGACTTTGTCAGCGCGCAGTCAGCATAGCGTTCACAAAACCCGCACTAGTTGCACATGGCATCAGGAAAGGTCGCGTCATGATGTGACGCGATTGGCAATATAACTAAACGCGACTACGTTGCCTCGAGGGGCATCACTCACATGAATCTTCATGAATTGCTGAAGGTGGCCATTGGGCTTGGATGTACGACAAGAGGGCAAAGCAAGCTCATGTCTCTCCACGTAGGTGAATAAGATGCGCGGTAACCTCTGCTTGTGGACGAGTTTGATAGCTTCGGAAGGCAAATGAACATTTCTAGAGATCTCGTTGTCGGCGTAGATTAGGAAACAAAAAGGGGATGGTTAACAGCTGAGGTTGCCTTGGCGTCATTTTAGACAATGTTTGCATCAGATGTACCAAAAACATTCCCACACAATCGTTATCAAACAAGCGTTCATTGAGTCTTCGGATCCCAGTCCCCACTTTTCTGATCTGTACACCGTCTGACACTCGCTCGTAGTCGGACGCGACGAACGCACATCTCTTTTATGAGGCACCACCATCCCCGATCAAAGTGACCACCGACATCTCTGATTGCGACAACCCATCCATGGTCGGTCGAGAAGTGCCAAAAAAAGAGTGGAAACGGACGTACACAATCAACTCAATCCACTCTTCGTTCCATTCAACGTGGTACGCGACACCGGGATCGCACTCTGCAACGTCGCGACGACAGACTTGTCGATCTGCCCAAACGCAAACCGCTCCTCCAATCCGAATGGTCACGTCCGTACCCGTGCTAAGGCAGCGGTGGAGGGATCCTCCTAGGAGACAAGATATACTTGGCGAAGTGCGTGCTTGAGCGAGGCGTATCACGACCGTCATGAGTCGAGCGGACGTCGCTATAGGGGGACCTCGTTTACCGAGCCAATGTCGTTCACAAGCCATCCAACCCAGATTCCTGATCGGCTTATTCCCCCTCATTCCGTTGTCTCGACAACAAAGCTCTCCGAAGCGCTTATTGTCATTTTTACCGGACCGGAAATACATGGACGCCGAGTGATGTGGTACTTTCTACTCTTCCGCACGACCACAGGGTTGACAAACCAGACACACACTTTAGTTCTGGTCCTCATCAACGGCGATACCAGACTCTACATCAAACTCGACCCTGGCAGTGCGTCTCATCCCCTTGACTAGCTCGGCGAGGTAGGCGAGCAACGGGGGGACGACAGAGGGGACCATGCTGACAAGGACAAGGCTTGCTACAAGACCGGGGGTTTGCGATAATGCAACAAATCCGGCAACACGAACGACGATGACACCGACATCAAGCAGCGCAAAGATAATAGCAAATGTCGCGTAGCCCATGCCATTGGCGCATCTCTTAATGTCTTGTTAGAACCACGGGGATCCTAACTGATGGTACAAAGTTGGACCGTACCTGGAGTTCTTCAGGCGAGTGTCGACCGTAATGGAGGTATGTGCCCTCCGCCATAACCAAGAAGGTAAGTGTGGAGAGTACGAAGAATGAATTGCCATTGATGAAGTGAATGCTGAGTACATGCATCAGCTATCATGATGAAGGGCAAACGATTGCAACCCACGTGAGGCAGCTACGGAACTATGAAACGATCGCGCGGTGATCAGACGCTGTATGTCAATACGCAAGTGAGAGGGCTGACCAATTCGATGGACCAATTTGTGCGTTTGTCGAGAGCCGACTTTACATCGGTAAAGTCGGACGACGTGCACATCATATTGTAGAGAGTATATTCGAGTAAGAATTGGGTGATGTCCATAACGAATCTTGAGATAAAAGTTGGA
The DNA here is from genome assembly GCA_038088895.1 of Xerocomus potaroensis. Lineage (NCBI taxonomy): Eukaryota > Fungi > Basidiomycota > Agaricomycetes > Boletales > Boletaceae > Xerocomus > Xerocomus potaroensis. The sequence goes on along the minus strand of JBBPJT010000330.1, from coordinate 3,046 downwards.
GTGGGGAGCTGGGGGGTAAAGGATTCATAGTGACGCCTTAAATAATACTGGCAGTATGTGTTCTGCATTTGATATGGATATCATTACGTAATTTATCGCTGAATAGCCGTGAAATTAGCCAAAATTAGCTGGAATTAGTCAAAATTAGCTCAATAAGATTCTTGTAAAATTCCTGATGTGAATGGCCGGCGTGGAAATGCAGTGTGAGCGCGGGGGGGCCCTTCTTCCTCGCTCGGGGAATCCCACGTTTCCCACCTCTCACACTCTCGGTCGGTCCCGACGGTCACACCGTCCATCCCCCATTGCCTGTTCTGGTTTCTAGTAAATAGAGTTTACGAGACTTGCAAACACATTCATCACTGAAGACAGTGTCCGTCGGGAAAATCACCGCCTTGTCCGAAAAGTCGACGTTTTGATCCAGAGGACAACACTGGTCAGTCTGACAAGGGCTTGGGTCCTCTCCGTAAACCGACATGGCGAGCGAGAGACCATCCAAATCTGTAACCAAAAGATGACCGAGTGGGGGAAGAGACCGCTGTACTGCTTGCTTCCTTAAATCCATGATGGAGACCGAATAAAGGGGGGGTCGCATAGATTGGCAGATGACCTCGAAAAATCACGATTAGATGAGGCCTGAGGGGTTTCCGGCGGCAATCCTTGACCAGGCCGGATCTTGCCCGAGCGCGGAGATAAATTGAAAACTCTTCCCGAGGCACCGGAGTGACACACTCACCCTCACCACTCTTTCGGTCCTCATTTCCCTTTTCGCCTTTTTGGTACATCCCGCTCGGGAGTACTACACACAATCGTTCCATTAGAAGGACTACAGCCTCCACACACGAGGCCGAATTCCTGCTTATGGCTGTGTGACTGCATTCTCCTGGGGTGCGCCCGAAAGTGTTCAAAAACGACCATATTACCCTCATCAACCCCCAAAAACCTCATTGTGATCACGTCATAGGACAACAGGGAGCACGTTTCGGTGTTTACTGCAAACGGTGACCCGCTGTTCTCCAACACTCTGATGTTCCCTCTTTGACTACCCCACAAGTGTAGGTCACTGCCAAATGATCCCTCCGAATCGTTAATTCACCCTCCATAGATCCGTCCCCTCTCTCTAGTCTCTAGAGACAGTAGCGCGATACGTTTCCTTGGAGGGAGGCACAGAATGTGTTCTTGCCTTACATCCTCCGGAGGTTATCTCCCCCCAACATGAAATTCCTGCAAATTCGCCTACTACGGCGAACTCAGGGGGAAGAACACTGTGGCGGCCGGGGGTACAAAGTTCGGCACGGAGAAAATGCCCAGGGTCAATGAAAGGGTTGGCGTGGAATTCGCGACGCATTTGGGTGACGACCTGTGGGCAGTTTAGGCAATTAAGTGTTTGAATCAGGAGATTTCGTTTAGCCGACGTTTACTGTCATTTGGAGTAGTAGGAGCATTTCTGTCTTCTCCATAATGTCATTGGAAGGTTGGAACCTCGTTTGGCTGCCGGCTGGCCCGCCGGACTGTTGCTATTTGTCGCTTTGGATGTGTATATACACACTTCCACGCAGGTATCCGGGTTCGCACACGAATCATTCAGTGGGTCAACCCACGCAAGAAGCAAAAAGGGCAGGATGATGGCAGCGGCCGCAGTTTGGTTTGTTGACAAGCGTGAGAAAAGAGCTCAGGATTGATAGTGAGTGGATAGTTACTGAAAAGGTACACATCTTTGCCAAAGGGTCCGGGGGCGCTCATAAATTGCCGGACGAACCTATAAACCATCCCGAAGGTAAACCGCGACACGCCTGTTAAACTCCGAAAGGTATTGTGACTAAGGTTGGGGAACCCCTCTTCATCCTGGGACACTTGCGCCCAATTCGTGTTCCTCGCTCATCCGAGTGCTTGCTCAGGCATTACGCGTGGTTGCGGATAGTCCTCATAAGCCATCCCTGTCATATGACTGGATATGAGCGGCATTTTGATGTACGATCCTGTGGAGACGGCCAGCTGCTGCGGAAGCCTCGATGATGTACAAGCGGGTGCTGAGCGCTGAGTAGTCGATGGACTGTCCCACGATCGCGTACATGGCGAGACGGCGCCCCGTATGAAAAGGTCATTCTGGAAAAATGGACGCCGGAAGGGTTGTGCAACGTTGTACGCGCCGCAAACCAGTTCAGTGACCAGGTGGACGAGTGTCGTCCCGTGTGATTGTTCCGTCTGACGTAGTAAATACCAGCAGCACCAAAGCTAGAGAAGGAGTGTCCGTGCTTGGTACATAGGTTAGTTCGTCCCACGCTCATGAGGAACTTCTAGAATGCAGGCCAGGCTGTTGCCTATTTGGGCAAAGGGTAAGTGGCACTGGCTTATATAATCTGCAGTACTAGTGTAAAGCCTTACCCTAAGTACCTGTACACCAAACCATTCTAACCCATCCCAATATTGCAGGTCTCCATAGGGAATAGAGTCAACTGTCATTTAGCGAGGTTGCTTATACAGATGAGCAAACAGATTAAATGCCTAACAGTGTTTAAAATCAGAACAAAATCCAATCATCGATCAGTATCAGAGTGTTGTATACGGTATGAAGGTGGGAGTATGCACATGTCGTGTGGATTACTGGCTCCAAGTCCATCTGATGTACGTGTCTGCAAGAGATAATTATGAGCGTTCCAGGGCAGCAAACGGGCTCGCCCACCCTCAACGATGTTCAATCTAGTATACACTACAGACTATGGGAATGAGCAACCTAAAAAGGAAGGAGCATGCTAGAGTAGATGATACTCAGTTGCACGCAAGGCAAACAGACTAAGTATATTCACCTAGAGTAGATGATACTACAACTAGGTTAGCACAAGTGTTTATAAGATAAACGACAAAGAACATACCTTAGTCGTGCGCAAGGCAAACAGACTGAGGTGTTACTATATGATATAAGTGCTTAAATATCAAAGAATCTAACTACCAGGCACTGATGTGCACTCAGTAACAAGGATATGAAACTAGCTATCAATCAAAGGATCAGTCACAAGGTGTATGGAGCAATCAATCAATTAGAGTTGTG
>JBBPJT010000329.1:0-29270 GCA_038088895.1 Xerocomus potaroensis | reverse complement strand
CAACAGAAGGAGAAGACAGACGGGCAAAGAAAAGAAAAACATAAACCGTAACAACAACAAGCTACAAATGGATCCGGTGAAAGTAGCGGCAATCACGAATTGGGTACCCCCTCATTCGTTGAAGGGCGTACGCTCGTTTTTGGGGTTTTGTAATTTTTATCGTCACTTCATCCCTAGTTTTGCCACCATCGCCGCTCCCCTCCATCAACTGACTCGCAAAGATCAGCCCTGGTCTTGGTCCCCTGCCTGTGATGCCGCCTTCCGCAAGTTGAAATCCATTTTCATATCCGCATCAATGTTATCCCTCCCGGACCTACAGCAACCTTTTGTTGTGATGACGGACACTTCTCTCTTGGCTTCCAGGGGAGTTCTTATGCAACGGGATGCCAATGGTGATCTCCATCCTTGTAGCTATCTTTCCCGCACGTTCTCCCCCGCTGAACGAAATTATGACATTTATGATCGGGAACTTCTTGCTGTGATCCACGCTCTTGCAGAATAGCACCACTATCTTCAAGGCACTGGTCTTCCCACCACTGTCCTCACCGATCACAAAAATCTTTCCTATTTCCGTCAACCTCATCGTCTCTCACGTCGCCAAGCTCGCTGGATGCTCTTCCTCCAAGACTTCGACCTCCATTTCTCTGTCCAACCGGGTACTGCCATGGGCCCTGCTGACGCACTCTCTTGCTCCGTTTCCCCCGATGTCTCATCTGACAATGCCGACGTCACTGTACTCCCAGACAATCTTTTTATTTCTCTCATTGATACTGCCCTCCTCGATAAAATTCATCTTTCCTCCTCTTCCGATCCCCTTGTCCTTTCCACCCTCGACCGCATGCGTGACAATTCTCCCCTCTTCCCTCGCTCCTCTCGCTCCGACTGGTCGTTCACCGATGGTTGTCTCTATTATCGCCGACGTCTTTATATACCCCCTCCCGCTCGCCACGACCTCGTCGCTTCCGTTCATGAATCCCCCGCGGGCGGCCATGGTGGCATCTTCCGCACTACTGCACTTCTCCAGCGCGACTACTGGTGGCCTGGTCTCTCTTCCTTTGTTCGCCACTTTGTGCTCGGTTGCGCCCTCTGCCAATCCAGTAAGGTCAACACACATCCCGTTGTTCCCCCGCTCTCTCCTCTCTCTTCCGTCGCCACCCGCCCCTTCCAACAAATCTCCATTGATCTTGTTTCTGGTTTCCTGCCGGTGGCGGAGGTTGATTCTGTCTTGGTCGTGGTCGACCATGGCCTTAGTAAGGGGGTCTTTTTCATCCCTTGCTCCAAATCCGTTGATGCTGCAACCGTCGCCCATCTCTTCTACACTCACGTATTTCCCCACATCGGCCTCCATGACCGAGTTATCTCCGATCGAGGCCCGCAATTCGCTTCGGCGTTCGCACGAGAGCTAGCTCGCCTACTTCACTATGATGTAGCCCTATCCTCTGCATACCACCCACAGACTGACAGAGAAACGGAACGCGTAAACCAGGAACTTGAAACTTATCTCCGTTTGTTTTGTCAGGATCACCCTACCAAGTGGGTAGAGCTTCTCCCAATGGCCCAATTTACCCATAATTCCTCCGTTCATTCCGTAACAAAACAAACCCTGTGTTCCCTTCTCCTCGGATATGAACCGCGAGCATACCCCCCCCCTCGGAAAAACGTTTATCCCAGCTCTGGCTGAACGACTCTCTTGGCTCCACCAGGCCAGACAAGAAGCCCTCTGCGCCCACGAGATGGCGCAACAGTATATGAAACAACGCATCACGAAACAGTTCCGACCATGGAAGGTCAGCGATAAAGTGTGGTTGGATGCACGTAATCTCCGCCGGAGCACCCCATGGCGGAAATTAAATCCATTATGAGAGGGACCGTTCGAAATAACAAAAGTGATCTCCCCCGTGGCTTATCAATTACGTCTTCCGACCAAATGGAGAATCCACAACACATTCCATGCTTCTCTTCTTTCATCGTACCGAGAGACTGCAGAACATGGGAAAAACACTTTACACCCCCCCTCTATAACGGTCGACGGAGATGAAGTATGGGAGGTTGAACGGATCCTGCAACATAAAGGGAATTTGCGTAACCGGCAGTACCTGATCAAATGGAAAGGATATTCCCACGCAGAAAACACGTGGGAACCCGAACGGAACTTACTGGGAGCACGGACCCTCTTGAAATCATATAAAAACGATCATTCCCTGTGAACTCCCTCATTATTGTTCCCCCATCATGCCTCCTACTCATAACACTTCCCCCACTCCCCCACCTTCCTGTGCCACCCATCAGATCCCAGCAATCTTCCCCATCTGTACCAACCTCCTCCCCCCTTTACCCCGACGACTTGTCTTTGCCGCCGTCCTATAGGATGCCCCTTTGTTTATGTGGGTCGTAGAGTCCCCCCTCATCAATAGCACCATCTATGATGCGTGCATGCTTTTCCTCACCCTCTGCACTTTTCGCCTCGTATTAAACACCGCCACTCCCGCAGATCGTCCCCCCATCCTTGCCGCGGAAGGAAACACGTTAATGAGTCAGGCCAAGTTGCAATTGCTTGACCTACTCTACCAACTAGGCCTAGGATATGTAATTAATTCTCTCCCTTTCGAGTTAATCGGCCCCATAGTTCGTCCCTTTTTACGACATCTGCACCCCACCGTCTGGTATGATTACCTCCACACCAATGAAGCAACGGTCACTTTGAGGACACCCGACTCTCTCCCCTACTCGTCCATCGTCCCTCCATCCAATGCCTCCATCTCGTCCCTCCCTTTAGTGCCAGGGACAGCGACTCCCCCTAAGGTTCCTTCCCTTCCTCCGCCATCTCCTTCTTCCGACCAGGAGAATATTCCTCCTCTGGTATCCCTCGACGACGATGACTCAACCCCCATCCCAATCCCGGCCCCCGCCTTGCCTCCCTCTACTACTCCTTCTCCGCCTGAGACATCAAAGAAGGCTAAGAGGAAAGGGAAGAAACGAGCAACGGTACTAACATACGGACTTCCCTCATCCCCCTCATATAATCTTTGTTCGAAGAAGAGTACCACGTCCCCCGTCTACATCGATACTCCTGCCGCCTCGTCATCTGTCGTTGAACCCGCCTGGTTCTCTCGTTGCGAGTGGTGCAATGAAACCGACACTCACTTAGGAATCTGGTGCCCTACTCATCAATGTCCCTCTTGTTCGGTCTATGGAGCAGGACACGACCTCCACAACTGCCCACAAGGAGCATGCGTGTACTGCCAACGACAACATTGGGGTCGCCCCTGCCCCTTGTACAAGTGTGGGCCAGACGGGTGTGACGAATGTCGGACTCTTCCATGGGGGGAACTGTGTCCTCGTCGTATCAGATGTCAGGAGTTGGATGAGGAGCCCAACGACCCAGACGACGCATTGTATGATTTCCTTGATAAAGAGTAAGGATCGGTGATCTTCCAGCTACACCGGACCTTATGTTACGGTTTTTCATTTTTCTTGTTTCATCTCCGTCAGATATGTTCGTCTCGTCAATTCATTTCTATTAATACTTCGTTTCTGTTATCTTGGACGCTTTTCCCTTTCTAGGTCAACCTCATGTTGTCCTCGTGTCCCCAACTCTTCCTTCCTAACTCCTTTAGTTGTTCCCCATTGTCTTGTTGCCTTTATTAGGGAAGCATAGCTTGGTCCATTCGCATTGGTACTTAGGATAAATACTCTGCGCATGTATTAGTAACGATAAGCTAGTTCTACGCAATACAGTGTAGTTCCTAGTCCTTCCTGTGCAACTTCTAAGGTCTTTGGGTTACTTCTCTGACTAGAAGGTCCCTTGGTACTACAACAAGCGTAACAGAGTATGGCTTTAAACTGCTTAACCCTGTCCTACCATTGGACACGTCCTGGGCATGATGTTAAAAGGCGCTCACCTAGTTGGGAGACTAGGTGTTGGTTTCGAACCCTCCACCCTTGATGGGCACACCTCCGCCATGAGGATAAACTGCACCGTTGGTAGTGACGAACGTCAAACTGCTTTCTTCCCTTTATCCAACAGGATCGGATTCCCCGTCGCCGAAGACGCAACGACCCTGACCGTGAGGGCATTGCAACTGACGCACGGCTTCCGACTCCCCATCCCCGACCTGACCGTTGAATAACCTTGGATCCCTCGCCACTACCAACGTAGTGCCCTTGATCGTGAGGGCATTGCAAGGCCTACTGCCGTACCGCGGTCTCCTTGGTTTCTCCACGCTCATCCCCGCCACGGGTCTAAACTGGCTTCCTTTCCGCTGCCCCTCCCCCGTTCCATTTCTTCTTTGTGGCTTGATGCCACCGTTATGCTTCTCTTCTGCGGCTCTCCGCTTTTCTGTTCTTCCCTTCCTCCTGTTCCATTTTGCGGTCTTCTCTTCTTTGTTCCACTGTTGTTCCGTCTCCGTTTCCTTCTTCCATACCCACGCTCGAACCGAGCATAAAAGCGGGGTTAGACACCATTGACGTCTCCTCATTCCGCCGTCTCATCATGACTTCCCCATACATTCTTCCCGTCGAACACCCCACCCGTCGTCGTCTCCTACCCCGCCCCATCGATATACCGGCCTCCGTTCCTCTTTATCGTCTTCATCCTTACGACTTCTTCGTCACGTCGCGGGTCCGACATCATGGCCTGCTCCTATGGATACGTAGCTGCCCTAGCTGTTTTCAATTCTTCTGGGCATTCTCCCTTTCTGCTCTTGTCGCCATTTGGATGGACCATCACCGCTGGTCTTGCGAAGGTCATCCTGATCTTCCGTTTATTGCTCCTTACCCCATGTTGCGCGAGGACTGTACTTTCCTCTCCATGCAAAGCAATACACCTGACCTCCTTCCCTTCCGTCCTTCGTCCCCTCATCCTTCCCTTGTCTCTTCTTTCTCTCACGCTATGTGGTCTCTATTCTGCCGTTCCCTTACACGCTCTCCTCCAGTTTCACCCCGTTATACCCCGGAGTATAGAGAAGATGAAGTTGAAGGTTCGAGTGAACCTTCGAGCTAAATCGGAGCTTATGTTACGATTGTCCTACATTCCCACCCCATGACGACAAGCCAAGACAATACACCTTTTTCCTTGACCTTATCCCCGCCCCTCCCAACGGTATACGATTAGACCTTTCCCTTGTCTTTGTGTTTCTGACCTTAGGATAACGATTATCTCCTAGGTCGTCTGTATTATGTAACGTGTATGGTACACGTGTTCGCCATGAGGCCTTCTTCACTTCTGCCTCATGGCCGTTCCTGTTATAGCTTACTGTTACAGATTTGTTCCAAATCTAAGGATATAGGATATAAGTAATAGAAGTGAAGACACCGTCGTCTCTCCCTTCACTCCCGTCTATAGATCTCTCCGTCTGACTAGTCGCCTCTACTAGTGTCAGACCGTTATGTTAGATCCTAGCCATCGGATCGAGATCCGTTGGCCGATACCTCTTTGATATCGGATCGTCATCCGATATCCGTTATGCTTACGTGTCGGTGCACGTTGCCCGACAATGGACTTCCTTCTCGATCGGGCGTACCCTTGACCCCGATCTATTCTTATGTAGTTTTCCCACACGGCGAGTAGCGCCGTGCTTCTATTGTCCTCATGGCTTACTTCTGTACTTCTTATCCCCATGAGGTGTGCTTCGTGCTTCCTAGGGCTTAGGGCTTCCCTTGGGTATAGGGTTGTTCCTTATTTAGCGTATTAGGTAACTTGGTCTGTGCGCGACCCTAGTCGGTATATAAAGGGTAGTACTTAGTCCAGCTGAACCCTAAGTTCAGCTTTAACTTCGGTCCCTTGCTTGTACCTTGCCTAGCATAGGCATTATCAATCCATGTCCCTCCTTCTTTGTCCAACCCCTTTGGTCTGATCCCAGCAAGATTGCTCTTCAAGATCAGGGTGTTGTGTTGAGTAGTTGGCCTGCAGGCAGGTGCAGGCAAAACCGTAACACCATCCCTGACCAAACAACCCATGCTGTTAGATAAGGCAAGAGAAGAAGCCCTCCATGCACACCACATGGCACAACAGTTTATGCAGGAACAGGTAAGAAGCAAATTTAGACCATGGCGAGTGGGCAATAAGGTGTGGTTAGAAGTGAAGAATCTCTGCCAAAGCCCCCCTTGGCGGAAATTAAACCTGTTATATGAAGGACCATTTGAAATTTCCAAGGTAATGTCTCCTATGGCATATCAGCTATGCCTCCCTAACACATGGAAAATTCACAATGTCTTCCATGCTTCCCTTCTAACCCCGTATCGTGAAACTGCTGAATACAGCAAGCCTGTTCTCTATCCTCTGGCATTAGAAGTCAAAGGAGAAGAAGTATGGGAAATAGAACGGATCTTACGACTGTTACAGTTTTAGGGTCTTGACCCCTAGTATTGGGGTCATCGTCAACATTCATGGAGTTCCCATCATCCCCTCCTTCACTCTCATCTCTTGCCATATGACTAGTTGCCATACTAGGGTTGTACCATTATGGAAACTGTCTGTCGAGTCACAGTGACTCAACCATTATGACTTATTGTCCCAAATGGGTGTACCCTTGACCCCATTCTTTTATGATGCCACATGGCATGATCGCTGCATGTTACGCTTGGCCTTGATAAGGACAAGCGTAGCCCTTGAAAAGAGGGTCGGGTTCTTGGGCCTTCAAGCTGAAGGTATCAATGCCTCACAAGCCAGAGGTCTTGGTTCAAAGTATCAATGCCTCACAAGCCGAAGGTCTTGGATCAAGTATCGGTGAAGTAGACCATCTGACGAGATGCAGAGCAAGACGTCGAGAGAAACCAATGGATCGATTGACTGGTAGGTCAGAGGATACAAGGGAGATTCTACTTAGAGTCTTGTTACACGTGTCATAATTCCCATATACAAGATGGGACGATGAGGAACTCCTAGTCGCGAAGAGAGACCTTAGGAGTGGACCAGGAAACTAGGGAACTACGTGTATTGTGTAGATCTAGCTTATCGTACTATACAGGTCGCTGCAGTATTTATACTAGTCCTTCCAGCAAACGGACCAAGCTGTGTTAAGCTAAAAGAGGAATGTTTGGGATAGGGCTAAGGGTGAGTCGTGGAAAAGTGGGGACACAAGGCCATCAACAATGACTAAGCCTAGAAAGAGAAGAGTGTCCAAAAAGGAAAACGAAAACACAAAACGACAAAAGAGGAAACGAAGAAGAGCGATAATGACGGTTCTAGGAGAAAACAAGAGAACTGTAACAAGTCTATGGTACAACGTGTTGGGGTTTAAGTAAGTATCTAGATGGTGCATGGACCAAGTGGTGTCTACTGCGGAATGACTCATCTGGAGTCATGTCGAGTCATAACCAAAGGTAGCTAGGCAACCATCAATCAATGGAGATGAAAGGGAACATGAGGCATATAAGAAGCTATGCCTAGAACGGAAATAGCATCCGGATCATGGAAAAGAAAGATAAGACAATGGAAAGGTTATCATACGTTCAAGAAAGGAAAGATCAAGGAAAGGTAATAGGAAGAAAGGGGTATCAGGGGGAAGTGACAAGTCATGTGTTTCCCAACATTAGACAGGTTCTCAAAAAGAAAGAACACACAGTACAGTCCATTAAATTCTAGTGCACAATTGCTATGAACTATTGGATGGCTGATGATAGTTTGACATAGTGACAATTAAAAGGTGCCAGGCATTCTGTGCTTGGAATGACCAGACCAGCCATTCATATCCAGATGATGATTTGACTGTCTCTTTGCTTCTGAATTTTGATGTGTTGGCTGACAATACATGATATGAATGGTCCAGACAGCATTTGTGATGGTTTTATGAAAGTGAGACGTCTTATAACAAGAGCTGAATGCTGCCCATGACAAGATATTGGCAAACAAACTATTGGATGGTGATTAGTGGACACTAGGGCTCTGTGAAAAACTCAGATGTTTTTAACTAGGTAGTTTTTAACATGTTATTAACTACCTACCAAAAACAAGGTGTCAAAAACTTGTCAAAAACTGGTACAAGGGCTGAGATGGTGGTGGAGACTGGTGGAGAGTCAGAGATAGCCAAAGGTTGCTGTGTTACTTGTCCATGCTCATGCACACATGCAAACCATACAAACCATGATCCACAATGAAGCCTGAGCCATTTTCACTGACCTTGCCTCTGCTACCTCAATGCTTGATTGACTACAACATTTCTTTGCAACTCTATACCACTGGCTGAAGAAATCATGCCAATCTATGATTTTTGGTTCTATGCTCTAAATCCTGACAAGGTCAGGCTGTATGACACAACAGAAGCTGTACTCAATAATACTCTTGAAGTCACCTACCAACCTACAGGATATTTAATTTTTGTATGTAACAAAGTGCTGTGGCAGTATGGAATTGCTGGAAACTAGTAGTTGACAGATGCATATGTTCTTATAATATGATTGGTTGTGCCCATTCCCCCCTATCAGCCAATTGCCTCCATCTTTGTCCTTTATTATACTTCCATAAAGAATATCAACTTTCTTGCAATCCCTATCTTTCATATTTAACATTCTTCTTCTACTGGTGGCCACTCTGCCTCTTTGCAAGGATCCACCAATAGTATATTAACACAAATTGGTGTGAAAATATATTCTTGTAGTAAGTTCTCTAACTGTCACTTATCTGTATAATGCTGACATATTTTACAGTTCTTTCCATTTAAACTTTTGATAGTCACAATGAATTCCATAGATGATAAACAAACAGCATCAACTATGACATGCTTGAATTCTGCTAAATAGAGTAGCCAAAAAAGCTCCACAATCATTAATCAAGTCCAAATTAGACAGTGGGCACTGATTAACTTTAATCAGGTATGTTAAACTAATATTGTGACCACCAGATTGTATTCTGATGTTTAGACAAGACCAAGTCTACTAGGAGACCAATTCTCAGGCCCAGAGATCTGAGCAATCAATCACATTCTGAGGCTTCTGCTAGCAGCAGAGATTACACAGGTACAATGGTGTTATTAGAGCTGGATAGTATATCTGAGTTGGGTACTAATATGAGCAATCAGTGGCTGGATGGTGATAATTCAGTACTGAAGGAGGATGTAGATATTTTACATTCTGGGAAGGATTCTCTTGAAGCTGAGCAAGATGCCAACCTTGATATTCCAGCTCTCCTTGATCTGTTGTCTGACAAGCCCATTGAATGTAGCTTGCCTGTAACATCTTCAAGAAAGCCTGGGACATCTCAGGATGAAAGTGCTAGTGCTCAGTTCAAGTCAATTGATTGGAGTTTCAAGTTTTCATAGTGTGATATAGGCTACAGTTAAATACTCCCACGGTACGTCAAAAACTATGCTTGGGTGGCTCCGAGTTTTGAACATGTCCAAAACTCGGGAGTGAGTTTTTCACGGAGCCCTAGCGGACACAGACAGCCGATCCTGAGATGGTTTGTGACATGTGACCGCTCCACAGCAAAGACGACGCTTCGCTCAAACCACCACCTTTGACCTGACAAAAAATTTAACAGTTGATACTTATTCTCATGCTGTTACACTGATTCCGCATCGCACACTTGATTTCTCATTCATTCGTCTAGCTTTTTGATCAAAAACAGTTGCCCCGGTATGAACCGCGGAGGAAAGGAAAGTGTCGAGAGGATGGGTTCGACGGCGACCTCTGACTGTAAAAGCTAAGTACAGACTGTATCGAGCGAAAAAGTGCCCTCACGTTAGTTTCCTCGTCACCGAGCACAACAGTCCATCCCTGGTCAGGTTCATCTGCAAGCGCGATGCTGATTATTGAAAAGAACGCGTGACTAGGGGTCAGTCTGAAAGACGGCGATGCCGCTCACGTATAGGCATTCTGAGACTCGTGATGGGTGATTTTCCATTCGAGTTCCTCGTCATCAAAGATGGACACAGTGACCTTTTTATGTTCCAAGCTGACGGTGTCATAGTGTCCGTCTATGCTGAGCGTATAAGTGTCGAAGCCGACTTTGTGAACTTGCCACTGGATCTGGGATGTGAGCGTCCCTTCCAATCTGAAATAACGACCGAGACCGTACTCTGTTGATAGGCGCGTTGAGATAGATAGCCTCCCAGCTGGGAATGGCGGGGCTGACACTAATTGGAGGATTTCCTTCTTTAAAGGAGTAGATTGCGATGTTAACTCCGTCTTCAAGCTCGTTAGCCATGTCGGCTTCGCTGCGGGGAAAGTGAAAGAATGTTTTTCGTTTCGTTCCTGTTTCGTGTTCTCGTTCTTCGTGTCGTTTTCCCTTCCCCCTTTTGGCCTGAAACCTTACCTTATCTTGGGCAATAACTAACACATGAAGCCCCTAACTGTGTTATACAAAAAGACATCTTGTAGCAGTTCTCTAGTCTTGGAATTGGCATTTTTTCTCCTGGATTAAGTGCTCCCTTCGAGTGTTTCCCTTGAGCAATCCCGATAGAAAGAAAAGACCCAATCAGTCGTGCTTGCTTTCACAGCCATCGAGATTGGAGACGTACCATTCGGGAATCGAATGCCTTTTCCTTCTGATGGGAAGTTTCGACAAGGCGTACACCACTGGTAAAGTAATATGATACCCGTTCCACTGACGAACGATGTCGCACAACAATGGAAAGTAAGTTACCGGTACGAAAACCTCTCCTCTCTATCACTTTTCACTTTGGGAACGCATCAGCGAGTCTTGTAATCCGATTACTTTCTGAATTTTCGCCTGGGTGAACGTGCAAAAAGTACTCTGATTTGATTGGGCCAAAAGGAGCTGCATGAAATTTACAAGCCGGGACCGTTCGCTCAAGCCAACACCTCTGGCGTGACAAGGAATACAACGTCGATACCTATTCTCATGCTGTTACACAGATCCCACATTGCACTCTTGATTGCTCAATCATTCATCTAGCTTCTTGATCAAAAACAGCTGCTTCGGCAAGAACCGCGGAGGCAGGGAATGTGTCGAGATGATGGGCGCGATGACAACCTGTAATCGTACGGTTAAGAACAGACTCTGCATTAAGCAAAAGAAAGGTATTACGTTAGTGTCCTCGACATCGACTGGGATAGTCCATCCGAGGTGAGGTTTATCCGCAAGCGCGAGGCTGAATATTAAAAAGAATGCGTGAGTAAGACTCGGTGTGAAAGTCAACGATGGCGCTCACGTATAAGCATCCTGAGGCTCTTGATGGGTGGTTTTCCATTCGGCTTCGTTGTCAGGCCAGACGGATGCAGCAACTTTCTCATGCTCCACCCCGAGGGAGGGATATCCGCCTACGCTGAGCTTATACGTGTCCTTGCCAACTCTGCGAACTTTCCACTGGAACCATGATGTGAGCATTCCTTTCCGATCTGGAACAACGGAGAAACATACCTCGTTGACAGGCGCGTCGAGAAAGACGATCTGCACGCCAGGACGGGTCCAGTTGATACCAATGGGCGGATTTCCTTCTGTCAAGGAGTAGATTGCGAAGCGAGCTCCGTCTTCAAGTTCGTCAGCCATAGTAGGTTCGACTCTGATAACAGCTGTGGAGGCTTGGTAGTTGCGCTTGGTTTTATAGCGATCGAGAGGTGTTGATGGCCCGCTATACAGTTACCGCCTTTGTTCTCCCGGATTTCCAATTGGACGCGCGGCTTTCACGCACGGTTCTTGTCGCATTGCGGTGATTCGGGAAAGAAATTACCACTTCGTTTGGTGTAAATCGCATGGGGCAACGCTAAACGAGTCTGGTGGAAGAATGTTCATCGAGACTTGAGCGGAGATTATGTAGGAAAAGATTCATCTTTGGATATCGCTACGAAGGACGCGGCGTGATGGGGAGGAGGGGTGGATGAAGTCGGCACAAGTGTGAGGAGAGAAGGGTCGGGCAGAAGCCTGGAACGAGTGCTTTTCGGTCCCAGACAGAGCCGACCTGGGTGGAGCATGAGCAGCATTGTGAAAGCCCATTGTGGGCTGACTGGCGTGCCTAGGACAGCAGGGTGGGGAGAAGCTGCAAGGCACCGGAAACGAATTTTTTGAGGTCTGGGAGTGGTGGGTGGGTGGGTGCGACAGAAGGCGTGGTGCAGCCACATTAGCAGACGAGCAAGCAGGTGGAGACGCGGGAAGAAGCGGACACGTACGCTCGTCCCAAAGACATTGTTCTGTGGCTCTGCTCGTGCCTCAGACCATCCAGTGAGTCCATTGAGTACAAGTCATGCGTCGGAACTACCGGAAATAAGCCTGGGGGTGTCTCGACAGAGTAATTGTGCCACCTTAACTTCTAAACCCTCCCCGACCCCGGTTCCTACCGTGTGTCTAAACAAGGAACTGAGAAGGAATCGATGGCACAAAGATGCACCGGTCTCGACGTCCTTTGATCGTAAACGTCCCAAAACATAGCAGCTGACGATCGTCGATTCGAGTTGGCATGTCGCGCATCTACACGGCTTCAGATCATCCGCACCGAAAATTTCATGGTTGATACCCACAACTGACTTAGCCCCTCTCATTTTCCGTGAACACCCTGGCTCTAATCGATGGATCTGATTGCACAAAGATCACTTCGTTCCGCTCGGAACTTTCAAGCCCAGCGCGGGGGTGCAGATTCTCTACTTCTTGATGAAATTTATGCCCGCACTGTCGACCTCAGTGCAGCTCCGGAACGAAAAATGTTGGTAGATACCTCCTTGCAGACGACTGCTTCTGCTCGTCCCCAGCATGCTGGAATTCATCTCGGAACATTCTTTAGATTTCTACAGAGCCGCGTCAAAGCAAAGACCCCACGTTCATAGTTGGTAACACTTGACTATCTCCTACGATTACTCCACACATCTTTTCTCATCACTCTTTCTCCACCAAGAAAAATGACTGCTTCGGCAGGTAGTGCGGCGGGAAGCTGCGCGTTGTAATGATCGGAGCAATCTCAAGCTTTAACACAGGTCAGAAGGCTGTCGTAACAGAGTAGGAGATCGGTTACGTCAGTTATCTCGTCACCACCACCTTCCAGGACGGTCCATCCAACACTGGGGTCGTTCGCCTTGACGATACTGGACGGATTACCGATGAGTAGAACAGATAGATGCGGAATGCGTTGCGAGTTCCCCACCTATAACCGTCTTGATATTCGTGGCGGATAAATTTCCACTCTGTCTCCTCCAGGGGGTTGGAAGACACAAAGATCCTGCCTTCAAGAACACCGGTGAAGGGATATCCACCGATGGTCAGCCTGTATGTATCTTCATTGATTCTGTGGAAAACCCACTGGAAGGGGTAGGTGAGCGTTCTAGCTGACGACAAAAGACGGGACATACATCCTGGATGGGTCCATTGGAACAGACATTCTGTCCAAGAATGCTGTAGTGTCTGATACCAATTGGAGGCTTTCCTTCGGCATAGGAAACGATTCTGTAGGTGTTGGAATGAATGATCTCGACCATGGCTGCAACTCGGGACTCGACAAGAGGCGCAGTGCAGAATTGAGGGAGAATACCTATGCTTTATACCCATTGAACGGGGAGGAACGCTCCCGTCTTTGCTCTCCACTTCCCCTCCCTGGCTTGCGGCAGCCTTGCAACGTTTGTGGGTCAAATGCTCTGCGTCAGAGAAGATCGGGAAATCCAACTACCCGATTACCTAGTTCCCCGGAGTGTCTTTGCCCAGGGATGCTCACAGCGCGGGGGTACACTACCAGCCGATTCTCGCTAACCATGTTCAGTGGCCTGCGAGAAGAAACAGGTAACCAGAATAGAAATTGCAACTTCACTGGTGACTTTTCGATGGAGCGGGGTTCAGAATACACGACCCTGGTGGCACATCGGGGACATCGTGGGCCACATCCGGATAGACAAATGCCGCCCTTCTGTCCTACCGGGTTGCCTTCCTGGTGTACAAGCCATGGCGTGCACTCTTCCGAACGAACACGTCAGATTCTCCTAGATCGCGGGCCTTGATCTGCGACTCAATCTTTGAGTGCTCGTCCGGGTGAAGCTACCACCTATTTGAGTCATAAAACACCGTCTTCCTCCCCTATAACGGCGCATCGTCATCCAGGTGCTAGTAGTGGACAAAAACAGTGGCGCGAGGAACAACTTTGGAGTGAATTGGACGGGCATCAACAGCTAGCTTCTCTGGAAACGACGTTCGGATCAATATCATCTGACCGACTCTGGCCTATACTACATGATGTGGCTAGATCACAGGACCGAAAACAGCGCGGGTTTGATTAGCACCCGGTTGGTAGCGCGATAGTCTGCTATCGTTCCGATGTACTCGTACGCGCGGCGAGCATGTGGCGTGGTATCACTGGCGCGGAGATTCCGGTCTGAACTGTGTTTAATCAGCGGCGACGGCGATTGTGAATTAAGGGCTTTGTTGTCTTGAGATGGCAAGGTTAGATCTCGTTCTTACCGCGTTTTCACCCCATGACATTGTTATTCCCTCATTCAGTCACCGGGTGGGGCCTTTGGGTTCGATGGCGTGTTCAAATATATTTTCGGTATCCAGTGTACGAAACATAGTTAGGATATTGTCATGCGCTGTGGAACGCAATCTTGTTGTCACTTGGGGTGACGAACGGGATCGTTTGGTAGGACGGTGTAGTATTTGCGAAGCTATCGTGGTGACCAGTCCACAACCATCCTGGTAGCGATGGTGAGAGGCGAGAAAGACCGGTTGCTCGTTTGATCACTGTTTTTGGTGGTCCGCTGTTCTTCCTGCTGAAAACACGCCACGCTGTATTCTGACGGACGAACGCAGTGCACTCTGATCTCGTCTTGCATGTCTCATTGAATGCTTATAATCGCGATGCGAACCTAGGATCTTATACTTGTCAGTGTGCAGGCTAAAAACGCTGGAACTTGTGCAAGGGGTTGAGGTAGCTACTTTTACATGAATTATCGTACGTCTTGACGTTCTTTTACAAACACAACCGCGTTCGTAAACAGAAAACCACATATTCAGGCGCTCACAATCCAACCTGGCGACGCGATTTTGCGCGACCAACAGGGATCACGAGACATGCAGTCCCTTGACAATATTGCACCGCCGGGCGTTCACCATTTTCATGTACCAAGAATGGGCTCCGGATGCCTACAGTAGAATCTTGCGTTACTGTGATCTCCAACACTTTCGTGACCGGGTGCTTGAAATACTCTTGCAAACCGCGTGGAACTTGGAACTCTGCATCTTCGATAAAAGCGACACCTTCAGCCTCCTCGGGACCAACCTGATCGATGAGTGCGCCTTCCAAATGGTCCCAGTCAGTGCTCTCGTAAAGATCCAACTCATAATTCACCCCGAACTCCTGGGTGGTGAGAAAACGGAGGCCAAAGACGCTGCGGTAGAAAAGCCGAACAGAACAGGGCAAACCGAGCGCACCACATACATCCACAAGTGCACGGTCGGATCCTTTGAGTCGACCTAGCAGAGAATCGATCACGTGGTCCCGAATTTGACCATACTCGTGAACAAGACCAGACACTAGATAGCCGCCATCGGGCAGTTGCAACGGGTCGTTCACCAAGTCTGCAAGTGCTTGTCGCAACCTTGAATGGTACGGGGGGAGGGCTGACGTGGTCGGATAGACGGGGTTGGAATACAGGTTGTATGTGAGGGTGACCCGATATCCAGAGGTTATGGGTAAGACTTCGTGTTCGAGATCGCCATGGAAAGCGATGAAACAAATAGACGGCTCAGTGGCGGTTGTAATCTTGTCTGCAAAATCAATGGACCATTCCTTTGGTGGTTGACGAAGGACGAATTGACCGCCCTCGTGGAAAGTAGGAAGGATGATAACCAAGGAACCAAACATGTTCTGTCCGCGTGGTGTATCCTTGTGAACCTTGGAAAAATCACCTTTGCCTGATAACGATCAGCTTCATTCAACTTGAAAGACTGGGAACAGAATGCGCACCGTAAACGCTCAGCTTATTCAATTCCATCTTCATCGCGGGAAAGTTCTCAACGAGCAGTGCCTTAAGTACTTGGTCTTGAATACCAAGACGACCCGGGTCCAGGAGCGTCGCAAATGAAGTAGGATCCATCTTGCCCACTTTGCAATAGGATTCGTCAAAGACGCTCTCTCCATTACGGCTAAACTCTGTGGGGTTGCAGGTGCGATACAATGCTTCCAGATCATCTGATGTCGCGTTGGAAAAATCGATACAACTAAAGGCCTTGTGGTGAGACGGCTCGGAGGAAGCGTGTCGTTCAAAGAACTCCTCACCGATGAACCCCAGAATTGGTGTAGTAGAGAAGGCGCTGATGGGCCGGGATGGGACATGTTCCTATGTAAAATGGGTCGCGGTCCTGCAGTGCAGCCTGCAACCCAGCCCCCTTAGCGTTCTGCTGCGAATCGTAATCATAGTCTGCGTCCATGATTGAAGTGGAAAGATGGCGTTCTGTGTGACTGTTGAATCCCCTAATTATATAGTGAGAGGGGTGTTTGTCTCCTAAAGGAACTTAAGAATGTTGGAATATCTTGACACACAACTCACACCAGGGCCAAGACCCGAAACCGTCGATGAAGGAGAATATGGTCATTATGGTGGATCCTGGTCTCGTGTGTGTACATGTCACTCGTCACTATAGACTTTCATTTTCATGCGACCGCCTCTCTTCGCTCCTCCCATGTCACTGCAACAGTATATAATAATAATATACAAGCTGAACCTGATCTAGGGATGCCAACCAAATAACAGAAACGGGTATTTACAGCTCGAAAATGGCTCGGCTAGATTGGACAATTAATTGTCCACAACCATCATTCGTCCAGGGTCAATCTCATCTCTCTGATCGGAACCGTAAAGCAATGCATGCTCTCAACTTAGGACCTACACCTACATCCTAATAGATACATGTAGGTAGGTAAGTCAGAGTTTATCTACTTCTATCTTTAGGGCCCAACCTGGCGACGTTTTTTCGCCGGTTCCACCCCAACCAACAAACACGCGGTCCCATCCACGAACTTCAATAGAGACTCGTAACCATACGTCAGCACCGGAGACTTGACGTACACAGAAGATCTCATCCTCGTGACCTCCAATACTTCTGTGACCGGATTCGCAAAAAGACCCGCCAGTCCAGGCTCGACTGTATCGTCTTCCAATTCCTCTTGGCCAGCAAAACGGAAGCCCTCGCATACATCCGAACTGACTTTCCCCAGTGCAGATTTAACGTTCACAGATAACTCCAAATCATCTTCTTCACTGCGTATCTTAGCCTTTATATCGAGCGCCCTTGTGGTGAGAAAATTGGGGCCATCATCACCTTCACCACAGGGATCGCGGTAGAGGAGCCGAATAGAACATGGCAAACCGAGCGCACCGCATGCATCCACAAGTGCACGATCCGATCCTTTCAGTCGGTCCAGTAGGGATTCGATTTGAATATCGTCACGAGTCTGAGCATATTCGTGAACAAGACCAAACCCAAGGTAGCCCCCATTGGGCAGTTGTGTCAGGTCGTTCACCAATTCCGCAAGTTCCTGTCGCAACCTTAGATGAAATGGGGTGGAGAGGATCGACATAGTCGGGTGGACGGGGTTGGAATACAAATTGTACGTGAGTGCGATCCGATATCCAGCAGTAATGGGCAAGACTTCGTACTCGAGGTCGCCATAGAACCCGATGAAGCAGATAGACGTCTCTGTAGCGGTCGAAATCTTATCCGCACAATTTATGGTCCATTCCTTTTGTGATTGACAAAGGACGAATTGACCGCCCTCATGGAAAGTAGGAAGGATAACGACCAAAGATCCAAACATGTTGTGTCTACGCGGTGTGCTTTTGTGAGCCTTGAAAAAATCGCCTTTGCCTGATAATGATCTGCTTCACTCGACTTGAAAGACACAGGGAACAGAAATACGCACCGTATACGTCCAGCTTATACAACTCTATCTCCATCGAGGAGGAGAAGTTCTCAGTAAGCAGCGCCTTATGGACCTGATCTTGAATACCAAGATGACGTAGATCTAGTGATGTCGCAAACGAAGTGAGATCCATCTTTCCGGCCTTGTGATAGGGTCCATCCAACACATTCTCCCCGTTGGGGACAAACTCTGCGGGCTCGCAAGCATGATACAACGCTTCTAGTTCATGGGGTGTGACGCTGGAAAAGTCGATACGACTATGATGCTGCTCAGACAACTCAGCGTACTACGCCAACGGAACCCCTCACCAAAAATCAGAATTGGCCTTGTAGTAGAAAAGCCGTTGATAGTCTGGGATGGGACACATTCCCGCGCAGAATGGGTCGTGCTCCAGCAGCGCATGCTCCACTGCAGCTATCTTGGGGTCCGTTGAGTAGACGTAGCCTTTGCCCATGGTCAAAGCCAGAAGTAGGAAGACAAATTTGGTTGGACATTAATCCCCCTATCATATGGGGTTGGATTTGGTAAGCCCCGAATGACGCTGCGTGGGTACTTCATAGGTAGTTACCGTCCTAGCACGATACAAGTTTTTATACGATACGACATTGTTTGTTAGAGGTATTCTATGCGATTAACAAGGACGCAAACCTTCGGAGAGCCTTGTATAAAAATATGACGTGCATGCGCCCACTCGGCCCAATTCCCACCAATCTATGATGCGTTTCGCAGAATCGTGGACGACGCAGCCCATGCGTGCACTGTCGACCTTTGAGATCAATCTTTCCGGCCCCGAAGTCTAATAATACCTTCCAAACTTGGTCTATAGGTAATGCCAAACCAGATAGTTCGATTTTGCCGCAAAGAGGACCACACGACAAGTTTTCCGGGAGGACGCGGCCTGCAAAACTGAAATAAAACCTTGTGATGCTGAACCAATCGTGTCTGCGGAGGGTCATTTTAAGGTGTATGTAACTGGGGCTCATATACTAAGGCACGTGATAGTAAAGGAGCAAGTGGCAGTGATGAACTTCAAACCCAGCATAACCTTAATATCCTCAAGTCGAGTATCACCCGTTTCATTTCGTTCTATGCACAAGTCAGATGGTAATCCGCTTAGTTCAACTTAAGAGACACTGGAAACAGAATAAACCCCGTCCCCCAACGAGAAGTTTCTTTGTAAGCAGCGCTCTACGGACCCAGTCTTGAATATTGCGTCGCAGATGAAGTGAGATCCACTTTGACAGCCATGCGATAGGATTCATCCAACACATTCTTCCCATTTCAGCCAAACTTCGCGGACTTGCAGGCACAATACAACGCTTCTCGTTCATCTGGCACGACGCTAGAAAGGTCGATACGACTGTGGTACTGGTCAGACAACTGAGCATACTACGCCATTGGAACCCCTGACTAAAAAATCAGAATCGGCCTTGTAATAGAAATGCCGTTGGTAGTCTGGGATGGGACACTCGTGCTCCAGCAGCGCGCGCTGCACTGCAGCCTACCTTGGGGTCGTTGAGTTGTCGTAGCTTTGTTTGTCCATGTTTTTAAGTACTACAAATTGGAATCCCCCTATTGTATAGGGTCAGAGAATGCGATTGGAATAAGTTTGCTTTAGGAGAAAAACACTCACAGAACGCAACACCCACGGAACGCAACATCACAGAACGCTATCTTTCCGACTTCAAGGACATGGACGAAGACTACGACTATACACCGAACCTCAAGGTAGTTGAATTGCAAGCTGCACTGCAGGATCGCAACCCATTCTACATCGGTACATGTCCCATCCCGGATCATCAGCGCCTTCTCTACTACACCAATTCTGGGGTACATCGGTGAGGAGTTCCCTGAATGACATGCTACATCTGAGTCTTCTTATCAATGCCACAGTTGTATCGATTTTTCCAACATGGCCCCAGGTGATCTGGAGGCATTGTATCGTACCTGCAATCACATAGGGGTTGGCTGTAATGGGAAGAGCGTCCCTGGAGAATCCTATCACAAACTGGGAAGAATGGATCCCGCTTCATTCGCGACGCTCCTAGATCCGTGTGATCTCGGTGTCCGAGAACAAGTATCAAATGCTTTGCTTATGGGGTGTTACGCCACGTTGCATACGGAGTTAAGTGAACTGAACGTTTTTGGTGCGTGTTTCTGCGTCCAGCGGCTTTCAAGTCGAATAAAGCAGATCACCATTAGGCAAAGGTGATTTTTTTAAGGCTCCCGAGGGCACACTGCGTGGACAGAACATGTTTG
Organism: Xerocomus potaroensis; assembly: GCA_038088895.1. NCBI lineage: Eukaryota > Fungi > Basidiomycota > Agaricomycetes > Boletales > Boletaceae > Xerocomus > Xerocomus potaroensis. The sequence goes on along the minus strand of JBBPJT010000329.1, from coordinate 9,219 downwards.
GATCGCTGGTCATCATCCTTCCTACTCTCCATGAGGGCGGTCAATTCATCCTTCGTCGACAGGAAAAGGAATGGACCATTGATTTTACAGACGAGACTGCAACTGCTACACAGCCGTCTATCTGCTTCATCGCTTTCCCTCGCGATCTCGAGCTCGAGGTCTTACCTATCACCTCTGGGTATCTGGTCACGCTCACATACAATCTGTATTCCAACTTTGCCTCTCCGACCATATCCGTCGTCTCCCCACCTGATTTAAGGCTGCAACAGGCACTTGCGGATTTGGTGAATGACCCATTGCAACTTCCTGATGGTGGCTATCTGGTGTCTGGTCCTGTTCACGACTATGGTCAAATTCGGAACCATGTGATCGACTCCCTGTTGGTTCAACTCAAAGGATCTGACCGTGCGCTCATGGATGTATGCGGTGCGCTTGGTTTGCCGTGTTCTATTCGGCTTCTCTACCGCAATGTCTTCAACACCGGTCTCAGTTTTCTCACTACCAAAGAGCTCGATGTAGAAGACAATTTGGATTTGGATCGCCATACATACGAGGTACATTTGGAAGATGCACTCGACGAGCTTTCTCCTGAAGAGGCTGAAGGTATCTCCTTTATTGAAGAAAAGAGGGAGCCCGATGTTCCGGATAATCTGCAGGAGTATTTCAAGGACCCGGTTACTAAAGTGTTGGAGATCACACTAACGGAAGGTTGCACTGTGGGCGTCAAGAGTCCAGTGATGGATTATGAATGTACCGGCTCGGACGTGGATGTGGCTTATGCTGATGGGATCGCATGTTTCGTGATCCCTGTTGATCGGGCAAGTTCACGTCGCAAGGTTGGATTGTGAACGCATGAACGTGTAGTTTTCTGTTTATGAACACGGTTGTGTTCGTAAAGGACGTGCAAGACATACGGCAATTCATGTAAAAGTAGTTACCTTAACCTCTTGCACCAAGTTTCAGCCTTCCCAGCGAGGGCAATCGATGCGCTGGTATCCTATCTCGCTTGGGCTCCAAAAGGAGTCAACGCAAGTGTGGTCCAGCGCAGTTCACCAGACCCGTTTTCAAGATATAGCACCCACTGGGCAACCTGCTTCTCATAGTCTAGTCGGACGCATGGACGGTAGCTCATAACATCACTGTTGTGGAGGTCAGTTCGCTGTTGTATCTAACTTTTACATTGACGGAGGACTGCACGCGGTTCATAAATATACTTCTCAGTCAGACCAACAAAAGGAAGTGTTCTTCGTAAAACAAAACAAGTTGGTATTCTTTGGATGTCGCTGCGGACGACGCAGCGCGATGGGGAGGAGGTATGGATGAGGTTGGCACGAGTGTGAGGAGAGAGGGGTCGGGCAAAAGCGCGGAGCGCTTATCGGCCCCAGACAGAGCTGACCCGATGGTCGACGGAATGTGCAAGACGTTGTCAGACGTCGACTGCGGATCGACTGGCGTGCCTGAGACCCCAGGGTGAGAAACTGCGATGCACCGAAAACGAACCGTTCGAGGTCAGGGAGTGGTGCGTGCGTGCGACGAAAGGCGTGGTGCACCACGGCAGCAGACGAGCAGCAGGCAGGCGCAGGTGTTGGATTGCCAAGCGCGCGGGCGGCCACATCCGGTCCGGACTCAACCGAGGCGCGCATACTCTGTAAACAGCACATGATCCCTCGTAGTACACAACTTCAATTGCTTGCTTGCTTCATGCACCTTGTGTCTGACTCTCTTGATTGATACATAGATTCATGTCCTTGATACAGAAAGCACATCAGTGCCTTGTAGTTACCTTTTCACATATTTAAGTACTTTTAAGTCGTACCAGAACACCTCAGTCCGTTTGCCTTTCGCGCGACTGAGTCATTACTGCTCTAGCCGCGCACTTGCCTTTTTAGGTTGCTCATTTCCTTCAGCAGGAAGAAGAGGATGCGCGCTGCTTACCTACGCTCGTCCGAAGACATTGCCTTGTGGCCCTGCTCGTGCCTCACCGTGCCTCAGACCATCAAGCTGTTCCTTGATCTCGAACCTACTCATGTCCGCACCGAGTACGCATCACTTTTCCAGATCCCCAGACGACGGACCGATAAAGAAATCCTCCATACCATTCTCCATGCGATTCTCTTTCATCGTCCCTCTGAAACGAGAAAACCACAGACCTCAGCTTTGTTACATGTCACATAATACTACACTAGTGGAACTCCTGCCAAAAATCAGAATCGGCCTCGTAGTAAAAATGCCGTTGGTACTTTGGAATGGGACAGATTTCTGTGCAGAATAGGTCGCGCTCTAGCAGTTACCTTGGAATCCTTGAGTAGTAGTAGCCTTCGTCCATGGTTAAAGTCGGAATTAGGACCAAGGGAAAATACTACAATTCGAATTCCCCTATTATAGGGATGGAACGCGTTATGCGCAGACCGATTTGGGGCTGGGACAAGGGAGCTTAATACATAAGGTATGTAGAAACTAGCTAAAAGCTTACTCTTCTCCTATACTTTTCGCGAAATAGGGTCATTCGTCTCCTAGACGAATTTGTTCAATGACCACCACCATGTCGACTCATTACAAACTTCCAACGGAGCTCATTTTTCATGTCCTATACCATTCAGACCCTCGAGACATTATCAGATGTCGAACGGCAAGTTGACAAGGTCGTATACACATTCAGCATCCTAATACATTGGCATACAGGTCATCAGGAATTTTACAAGTTACTAATTTTAGCTAATTTGACAAATTTTGACTAATCCTGACTAATTTCACTAATCTGACTTGAAATTAGTCAAAATTAGCGAAATTAATGGGAATTAGTGAAATTAGTAACTTGTAAAATTCCTGATGCCATCTCGAAAACATTCCATGCAATTACCAAGGACCTGAAACTTTGGATAACTTTGTATGAAAATACGCTGTGCGTGCGCCCAATTGGTCCATTTCCGACCCAATCCAGGATCTACTTAGAGCATATGCTTCTACGGGGTGTGCGTCTCGCAGAATCCTGGACGACACAGCCCATGCGTGAACTTCCAGTCTTTGACATTGACGCCGATCTCTATGGTTTATCCCCTATCACGATTGTCTTTGGGCGATGGGCTGTCTTATGCAGATGGCCGAGTCAAATTGTAGTGCATGATCTCGATTTTACCACAAAGAGGTCCACAGAACAGGTTCTCTGGGAGCACGCTGCAACCGAAGTAAAAACTTTTCTTGCTGAACCAACTGTGTCTGTGGAGGGACACTTTATGGTGTACGTGCTGGTGGAGTTTCGCGGCATAGAGCCACGGACACAGACACAATGGCAATGGTATGTTTACTTCTCACGTAATCCGACGCACCTATGTTCATGACCTTTTACAGGACGCTATTGGAATGTCAGTTGGACTATGACACCGGCAAGCTGTGTTATACGAGTCCGGTTGAGAACCTCGCTCATACGACGGTTGGACTCTCGTGGAGAACGACATTGGTTTCTGGGAATTCGCGGTTTTGCCTCATTCCGGTCGTAGACCATCCAATGGTGTTTGATACACGAACACGGGTGCCCTACAAAATCCCCGCCGTGGACGAGGTATGTTAAGCTGGTCAAGTGGTTATACATGCGTTTATTGAAAATATTAGACACCATCTCCCGACATGGATCGTTACCAGGTGACATTCCTTGATAGATATATCATTTGTATCGGTCGCGAAAGCCATTGCGCAAAGTCTGCCACTGTGTATATTTTCGTTCTTCCGCCAGCTGGAAAAGCAGGAGAGACTGGCCAACCTGCTGCTCTCCGCCTAACTCATCGTGGTGTTCTGGAACGACCACTGGCGTCCATCAAGTTCATGAAGCCAATCGTCGACTCCACCACCGGGGAAACCACTCTACGCCTTCTTAATAGCCAGCCTTCATGTAGAACATATCAGCTCGAATATGTCGATATCACACTCTCTCACCTCAGTCGTCGCGGCACGAGTTGAGGGAGAAAGAAAAGAAGAGAGGAAAGGTTTAAGTACCAAGTGCCCTATCACGTGTAGGGCCCAAATGTCTGACAACAAGACGACAAGAAAAGTATCGAGCCGAACGAAATCGTACCAGGATCTTCTATCAATTTGTCCTATTCTGGATCTGGACATTCCCAACACACCCCCTCGAGCATGCCCAAGTTAGCCGACTCGGATTTCGATGCGTTTGGAGACCAACAGCAGTGTCCACTCCAGCCTCACTGGTTCCATGTCGTTGCACAATGCTCCGCAAGACGCATCAAGGGAGATGGTTGGTCTTTGCGTGATAAGATACGAAAAAATCAGGATATATGCGCATCTCATAAACCAAGATACTCACATCGACTTTGTGACATCTGTCCCATACGTGCAATAGCGCCTTGACAGCTTCTTCAAGGCCTGGAAGTGGGGCGAGCGAGAAGATCTCTGCAGATACAGACAGCGTATCTTTCAGCAGTGGCTCAAGTTCTTGACCGACCAACGTACTTGGCTAATACACGTTCAGTAAAAGAATCATCCCACAGATCTGCTCGTCAGCACACCCGAGTTTCCTGCCTTGATGAGTGCTTCTCTGAAAGGTGACAAGTTCGCGATGACTGCGATCGGCAAAATGGACACAATTGCCAGCGAAACATACGATGGTCCGCACTGAAACTAAAGGGTCACCCTTTCCGCCCTCTCATAGCCCTCTTTGTGCGTTGGCCCACTTAGCACCCCCCATGCTTTGAGCCAACGCGAGCAAGAATGGATCCAGGCCTCGCCGACTCCTTGTCTTGCGCCAGTGCAGCCAACCGCATCGACTTCACATTTATGCGCTCAATGACCTCCACTTCTGCTTCTAGATTATCATTCCATGGTAACCGGGAACGTCGACAGCTTTGAACAGCATCCTCGTTCGGACCATTTGTACCATTGCGTAAACCCTTTTTATGTCGTTTCACACACAGCAAGTTCCTTCATCGCCAGATCGACCCCGAACGGAGCTCCTCATGTTCTGCTTCCTCGATTCCGACACCGAACGAGGACAAGTGGTTGTATGCGACTGTGATTGAGATGGACTAGACATGCACGAGGCGTACGAAGTTGACGAGCACGTCGACGCATTGCTTAATCGATCACTGTGCCCTCCTTTCCTCGATTGGTGGTATCCTTGGAGCATCTGAATTTTGAGTCAGCTGCTGCGTGAAGCAGGGATCGCCGGAAACAACTGCAGCCGCACAGGCGGTACCCTCGCCCACGGGGTCAGACAGAACAATGTCGAGAATACGGACGAATAGTCTCAGATAAGGCGAGGTGGAAGTTGGTCTACCTATCGATCAGGGGCTTGTGAATACGCCAGACGATTCAGCTTGTTGCCATTTTCATCACGTTTATTCAAACGGTAACGCTCCCGATGGAATAAGTCGACAGGACGCCATACCTAAAGGCATTTACCGGCGCATGAGCCAAGCCAGGTTCTGCGGTTCTGCAAACCCTGCATCCACCTGCTGTGCGACAATGTCCAAGTTATCAATCCAACTTCTTCGTCCGTCCCATCAGCGAATTGGGGCTCTGTTCAAAGGCGTAGAGACCCTGAGTGCAGTATACATGTACTGGACAGGCGAATGACTGCCGAGAATCGGACTGCCCGGCGTAGACTGCTGCAAACAGGCTTCGGCGCACATCGTCTGGAGGCGTTTCCAAACGAGCTTTTTGCAACGGACTCACCCCCAACTGTGGACATGTAGTCTCCGTTCACCATCCTACCTGGGCTCACCTGCCCAGACTAGACCCTCACCTTGTCGGTACACCCGCACCCAATCGCTCATTCCGGAAATGTTGCGTACACATGGGTAAAAACAACTTACGCTATGAACCGAACTTGGAGAGCCCGGTCTCTGACTGCTGGAGGGTGAGGGGGAACGCTGATTCTGGGGAATGGGGACATCAGTGAAGCGCTGCCGGGAGAGGAACTAGGAAAGTGGATCCCCTGCCTAAATGTGCTTCCATTCGGGCTGGAATGGTGGGCATATCCACAATGCGGTTCGAACGGCATGAATCGATGTCAGGGTATAGCTCTAGAAACGGAAGTGATACAAGGACGAGCAGTGGAGCTGAAGGGTTATGAACGCCTCCCACGCTAGCTGGGTGGGGTGAGTCCATACTCGGCACAGACATAGTCTGGACCTGGGAGTAGGTTGGAAGTAAAGGAACACTATGCCAACTTGTTCGGTTTATACGCCAAAGAAGACTTCTTTTCGTTGATCCGACTGGAAAGTATGCGCCGCGTGCTATCTCCTGTTACTGCTAGAAAAAGCCAAGCACCAACACCCATCCTAACAGAAACTACCAAGTGGCTCTCCCCATTACTTTGGTATACTTTCCGAGGCGTTCAGAGCATTTGGTGAGGTGCTATGGGCAGGCCGGCCGCAACGTGTTCTTTGAGACATTTTTCACACGTTGGCCAAGTCAAGTAACACTAAGCCGTAGAGCGGCACGTGACGCGGCAGACCTAACAGCACTACATGTCTCGTCTCTTTGTCTCCTGCTCCTGCCTTCTCTCCACTCGTGCGACCGTAACCTTTCAAGCCCCACCCACATCCACACCTCCAGTTCCCACTTCCGGCACCTCGCTCTTGCCCGGGATCTCGAGCATGCGGACCACCATCGTCATATCCTCGCTGTAGTTATTGCGTCACTACCGTATCCTCCCTTACATAAGCAAACCATTCTCTCTCGCGCTCATCAATGCGATCGCCAAAGAAAACTCACCCAGTACAGCTATATTCAGGTATGGAATGGTGACATTACGAGCCACCGTCGATATGTACGAGCAGACTCTGAGACGCTTGTGCCCGGTGAGTGCTCTATCTCGGAAACGAGTCTCGCGAACAGCGCTGGGCCAGACGTACGTCGACTCTTTGGGGTCCAAACGAGATAGAATGACAGAGGCATCGATTGCCCTATGTGGATCATGCAAATATGTCCTGCATCCACTTTTCCTAATACGTTCTTGGAGCGGTCCGACTGTCGAGGCGTTCGGGGCCAACCAGCACCCGTTCTTATACTTGCCGGTGTGCCCGCTGAAAATACAGAAACTTGCTGCAAGAGGTCGAGGTGATAAGTTCGATTACAGCGCTGTGCAAAACCTTGAATAGCGCGGTAAAATTAATTAGCCACGTACCTGTAGTAGATAGCTCGACTTGTATTCACACTGTGACCAAGTAAAAAGTATTGTACCACCATGACTCTACAAGACGCATGACCACCAGCACTAGCCAGGAATGGAAAATCAAAATTCTCATGATGAGATTAGTGATGTTGTTAGTGCCGCACACAGCGAGTCGTATCTGCAGAGACATCGCAGATCCGTGCACGCTGTGTTGGAAATCCAAGCGCGCGCGCATTCACGACCGGCACCGGACCGACTCGATTACCGGAGAGCGTGTGCACTAGAGCGCCGCCATTGCGCGCCGACGTCACATCGTATGGACCTGCATCAGGAATTCCACAAGGTACTAATTTCAGCTAATTTCAGCTAATTTCAACTAATTTTACTAATTTCACTAATCTGACTTGAAATTAGTCGAAATTAGCTGAAATTAGTTGCAATTAGTCACAATTAGTCACAATTAGTGAAATTAGCATCATGTAAAATTCCTAATGTGGTTTGTAGCATTCTCATGTATATTCATTTATTCATATACCAGTGTGATTCCAGGTACTCCAGTACCCATATCTTTTTGCATATGATTATCTACTGTAGTATATAAGTTTGTCAGTTCATACTTGAACACCTCAGTCTGTTGCATCATTGTGCACGACTGAGGTGAGTTTATTAGGCTTTCACTATCTACTGATTGCTTACTTGAATGTAGTTAATCTCTTTAGTTGTGCACTCCCTGATTGGTACCTGTATTCCCACATGCTGTCCCCAAATAGACCTTCCAATATGTATGTGCATAGACTGGATAATTAATTGTCTCATCTCCATAATCTCCATAATTATGATGGCCTGTTTGCATAATAATTCTGTGCAACATTTATGGGGAACCGCACAACATTATGGGGGAGTGTGCAATATTTATGAGAGTGCACACAATATCTACACAAAGTATTTACAAGGGGAACATTCACAAGGGGCCACACATTGAGTATCTAGAATGATTGGTGCAGTCAATCTTGAATGATGAGTGACATCTCCACTATCTAGTCAGGTCAGCCCTCCCATCCAATCGACAAGCCCAGCCATCTATAACTCCGTCTGATACTTGTCAACATGAGACTCAAAGATCTGCTTCTGTTACAGTTTTGCCTGCACCCTGCCTGCAGGCCAACTACTCAACACAACACCCTAGTCTTGAAGAGCATCTTGCTGGGATCAGACCAAAGGGGTTGGACAAGGAAGAAGGGACATGAATTAAGAATGCCTATGCTAGGCAAGGTACAAGCAAGGGACTGAAGTTAAAGCTGAACTTAGGGTTCAGCTAGACTAAATACTACCCTATTTATACCAACTAGGGTCACGCACAGACCAGGTTACCTAATATGCTATATAAGGAACAACCCTATACCCAAGGGAAGCCCTAAGCCCTAGGAAGCAAGAAGCACACCTTGTGGGGGATAAGAAGTAAGCCATGAGGACAATAGAAGCATGGCACTACTCGCCGTGTGGGAAAACTACATAAGAATAGATCGGGGTCAAGGGTACGCCCGATCGAGAAGGAAGTCCATTGTCAGGCAACGTGCACTGACATGTAAGCATAACGGATATTGGATGATGATCCGATATCAAAGGGGTATCAGCCATCGGATCGCGATCTGATGATGAGGATCTAGCATAACGGTCTGACGCTAGTATAGGCGACTAGTCAGACGGAGAGATCTATAGGTGGAGGTGAAGAGAGAGATGACGGTGTCTTCACAAGTATCTCTAATGTTTAAGAGAAAACCATAGATTTGAAACAAATCTGTAACAAAAGCTCCTTTCTATCCTTTGAGTCACCCGACTCAAAACTTTCTTTCAACTCTAATGTCGGGGTGAGACGGCAGAAAGGAAAGGACAATGTTCCATGCAGCAGATCCGGCTGCGAATCCAGAGGGAAGCGAGGAAGAGGTCGTACGAGGGAGAGGTCGAGGAATGAGATGAAGGAGGGAATATCCTGAACGGCGGTGGTCGACTTTCGACGAGAAAGGATGAAGCCGATATCGTTGTTGACAAGCAGTTCAGATAAGTCCTTCAGGATAACGAGGGGATGGATC
>JBBPJT010000328.1:0-29459 GCA_038088895.1 Xerocomus potaroensis | reverse complement strand
TATTGTGGGGGAGGGGGAGGGGGACAGGGAGATTACAATATTACAAGAAAATAAATAAATAAATCTTAATCGAAACGAAATGATAATAAGGGTGATCACGTGATCGCATTCAGAGGAGTTAGACAAGTCGAGTTGTTGAGAGTCGGGTAGTCGTTGTGGAAAGGGCCAACCAACCTGGAAAGACGATCAAACGAGATGGCACACATCCTTCCTCCACACTCGGACGTCTCCCTTCATTCTGCTTTACACATGGAACAGCGCCAACAACAGCAACAGCAGCACATTCAGCCGACCCAGCAGCAACAACACCTCCACCAACAGCAGACCCAACCACCACAGGCGCCGTCTCAACCATCCAAGAAACGCAGAAAACCAGACGCACCCCAGGAAGACGTGGCTTCCCCTTCAGAACCACGTCGTCTTAGACGGTCCCATGAGGCTTGCGCACGCTGCAGGAGTAAGAAAATTAAGGCAAGTCCCGTCGGTGACTACCGACCGCAAATCTCCGTTCGCCTGTCTCACTTACCTTCGATTCCAAAGTGTGATTCAAAGCACCCAAAGTGCACCGCCTGTGCGACCGCAGGCGTACCCTGCCAGCAAGAGGACAGACACAGACAGACTCTCACCCTTCGTGGCCACACAGAATTCATCGAGCGTCAAATCACCCTCTGTGACGCCCTCCTTAAACGCCGTTTCCCAGGTTTCAACCTTGCCAACCTCGACGAATTCTGTGCCCGCGAGGGGATAGAACTAGATCCTTCCCTCAACCCTCCCCCTGATTTCCAGAACTCTCACTTCGGCCAACATTCAAATGCCCCCTCACCCTATTACCCCCCCATCGTTCCTCCTGGCTACCCACATCCTGGCGTTCCAATTTATGGCCCTTATCCCCCCCACATTCCCATTCCCGGCCCTCCCGCAGCTTATGCTCCCCACATGCACCCCGGTTTCCCTCCCCCTCCCCCTCAGCACATTCAACCCCAAATTCACCCCCCTCCGCAACAGATCCCCCCTCCACACCCCACTCCTTCCCTTGAGGTGAAGGGTCAGGACCCTCAATCCCTCGATGTCTCAGACACTCCGGTATGCACTCTTATTCACTTCACTCTGTCACCTTCCTCATCCCTTCATCATTCAGGCCATCGCAAAGAGTTTCGGCGTGCATCCCCTCATCATGAGCGAAAGTCAGATTGCCGCTCAAAATGACAGAGAAGATCTTGCGGTTGGTTCCAACGGTCTCTCATCCGGTCGTGATCAGAACATCACCGAATCTTTTCTTCCACGCGATCCCAATTGCTGGTTCTCTGTCTCTGTCTTGACCTCAAATACCTCCACCGCGTCCCCATCAACAGCCAAACTCGCCATCTGGCTGCCAAGAGACCGTAAAATGGTTAGCAAAATCATCGAGGTTTACTTTTCTCACCTAAACATCCACCGCCCGGTCTTTTTCCGCTCCGATTTCGATCGCCGGCTCAATGCGCTCTACGAAAGGGAAAACGTTCAGCATGATCCTGGGTTTATCTGTAGCTTGTATTTTGTCCTCGCTCTTGGGACCTTGAGCGAACTTAATCACAAGGCCACCCTCGTCGACAACAACGTTAGGTCCCCCAGCGATACCCCGATTTCTACGAAAAAGCTTCTTCCAAATGAGTGGCCTGAGCACTCTGAATTCTTTGAGCGCGCCCTAGCTGTAAAGCCGCATCTTCGTGTCACCATCACGAGTCTCCAGGCGCTCATCTTGTTGCAATGGTACCTGTACACAGAGGTGGGCTCTGTGCATCTATCCAACTACTTTCTTACCATTAAAACACACAGCGACAAGGCCGTTCTCTTTGGCGCCTTGTTGGCAGCCTCGTCCGGCTCTCCATCGAGTTAGGTCTTCATCACGACCCCATGTCGCAGAACAACACATTCACCGAGGAGGAAGCACAGCTCCGGGTTCGGTTATGGGGCATTGTGATGGTCCACGATCGCGGAACGTCTATCCTCCTCGGAAGACCTCTTGCTATTGCTCCCTCTGATACAAACACACCCCATCCTTCTCGACCTTTGCCAGGTCAACAACTTGACTTTTCCGAACACTTCTTACTTTCTCATCCTGTTGCTGAGATTCAGGCCGATATCATCAATTCTCTCTATGCGCCTTCCAATAAGAGTGCGGACACTGTTATGCGACATGCAACCCGAATTATCAAGAGTATGATGGAGTTCCGAAGACAGCTGCCGGAGAGTTATAAGTACTACTTCGGTGGGACGGATGATTGGCCATTGGAAAAGCGACAGGAACTTGTTCGTGAGATCACGGAGGACCAGGGACTTACACTTCTCAAGATTGGAATATCGAGAATATTGCTGCTGAGAGCCTTGTTTAGCTTAAAGGAACTCGACTATGCACATCGTTCAAGGGCGCTTGTCGATGGTGAGTCCGTGTTTTCTTTTCTCTCCAAGATGCCCATGTTTCACTAGCTATTGTCACCTCGCACAACGTCATCATCGTACACAATCAACTCATTCGATTCCCCGACATTGCATTCTTCGTGTCACCTATCCCACTTCACATTGCTGCCATGGTTATCTTGTATGGTCGCATGTCGCATTGTGAACGCTTGCCGCGACAAGTCATGATTGAAGATGTTTGGCTAGCCCTCGACATGTTGCCTCGCTTCCGGTGGCGCTGGGAACGAAAAGATCTAAATGGTGGTCACCCACTGATTTCTAAGCTCGCTGAAAAAGTTCTTAACGTTGATCTCCATTCTGTCACCCCTCCCAAAGATCCTATTTTACTCTCCGAACTTGACTGGGAATCCGAGAATGTTATTCTAGGCTCCCCGTCGGCGGCATCCCCCCGGCAAACACACTCACAGCAGCCACAGAAGACGCCTACTGTGGCTCACCCACCATATCAGGCCGAGGGTAATATGGTTTATGGACCGCGGACTGCTTCTCAGAGCACGACGCCTGTTAAAAATCTGAGTGGACAGGTTTCACCAGTAGGCATGGGTGAAAAGCTTGCGGAGGTGCCAACGGGTTTATTCTATCCGTTCTATCCCGAGAATCAAATGGGCCCTTTAACCAACTCACAAGTCCCTGGAGGCAACGAAAGCGGGAATGCGAATGAGAACGGAGACTACAGTCAATTGTTGGCGGCCGCAGCTGCACAACCGAACGGATCGAACGGGACATACGGGTGCCAGCCGTCACAAGATTCTTACATGTTGGAAGAACTCCCACCCAACGGCCATACAAGTGCGATATGGATGAACGTCGTGAGTGCTTCGCAGGCATTGTCTCGTTCTCGCTGATAGACCCGGTATGATACTTCTCCTTTTTCTCTTGTTCCGTAGAATTAGAAGAGTATGCAGTATTGACAAAGTTCATACATTGTTCACCCGTTTTCTTGGTTTAGGCACCTTTTTTTCGTTAGCTTTGAATTTCTTTTCCTGACTTGGCCGCGGACAGTTCCTGTAAAGTAGTTCTGCAAAAGGCTCTCGTTTCTTATTTCTCTTTATGTCGCTTACACCACCCAATATTTCAATGTTCGATCATGTTTTCTACCTGTGTATCGTAAGTTCCGTTTAACGAGGCCGCTTGAATTGCTGGATCATGCAACATCGACCAGAAACTAAAGTGGAGAAAGTGAAGCATGAAACTACATGATATCCCAGTACAAGTAACATGATGTAACCTAACTCCTTAACATAAATACTTCATCATACAATATGCATGTAGGACGTGCAGAATGGGGTCCTAAACGCACAAGGAAAGCCGAAGGCAGTCAAAAATCCAACCCAAAAAAAATAGCGGAGAACACATACTAGAAGATCAACAAGCGAATGTGAATGTGCAGCGACGACACAATCGGGACACATAAATCACAACCTAACTCAATGTGCGTTCTAGTTTATCCAGGATGACATCAATGCCCCTTATGAGCAGTACGACGTTCTTTGGTAACAGTGCCGCCTTGTCATATTCTCTACCCCTATCGTCTGCTGTGTTCTTCCGACCATTGACAGACATGTCTTCTTGAGCATCCTGAATAGCTTTTTCCAGTGTAACGGGAAGAGAGAGGGTGATACGGGTAAGTTGGATGGTTAAACGGAAGCGGCCGGTGACGTCCAAGTACGGAAGTCGACGGAATGCATACTGGAGTTCGAGCACGCGGAGAAGTTCGGTGTGCAAAGCGAGGATGCAAGCGCGACAGGCTCCACGATCCGGTGATATATGAGCGGATTAGAAAAAAAGAGAGGCAGGGAAGTTACTTACTGAGGACGCGGCCGCGTATGCTCTCGAGACCTGAAAGGATGGAGTTGATGCCGTCGTCGCTGAGTTTGAGGGATGGGTTGAGATCGCTGATTGCTTCTAGATGGGCTTCAGGAAGATCGTCAGGAGGTCAGCAAGGGTGTGCTTACGAAGACATGTGCGTATCATTTCGAGGTTCCCGTCCAAACAGTCGGTCATAATATTGAGGAGAACGCCTCTGAGTGTCTCATCTGCATAGCCGCAGGGATGCGAACGTAGGAAATCGGATTGGTCGTCACTCGAACGGGCGCCATATATTTGTTTCAGAGAGGGTTGTGAAAGCACGCTGTAAGCCGCGGAAACTCTTTGAAATGCATGCGTTGCATCTGGGTTTCCGGGGCACTTACTGGGTGCACGTTGAGAACGAAGGAGACATGGGGCAGATGAGAGACATACTCTGGATGACAAGCTTTGCTACGTGAGAGATAAGCACGTCTGAGCATCAGGCCATCGACGACTGGAGAACGAGGAACCCCGAGAATATGGTGGAGATCGTCGGAGGAGAGCACCTCACATATCACTTGGTTTCCTTGTCCTGAGGGTAAGGATTCAAATGGATCTGGTGAACGAGCTCGTGGCAGCCAGCGTATACATTCTGAGTGTATAATGAGTGCGTGCTGATCAGCAGTGACGGGAAAACGCCAGAGAGAAGAGGCTAAGGGAACGAAAGAAAGGTAAGAGAACACTAGGTTGAAAGGGAGGGTGCGCATACCTGAGCTGAGGAGGCAGGGAAACATCATCAAAGGACATTTGGAAAAAAGTCACGATTAAGCGAGTGGAATTGTGTCACCTTTCCTTATCGTATCGTAAAACACGTCTAGGAGGTCTCCACCCCCAACGTACTACTGAACCTCCTTATCGAGCGCTTCACCTCACCTCGCTCGCCCATCACCGTCAGGCGGACAACGTAGCCCTCCGGCCCTTCGTCCTTGCCACATGGTGTCAGCTCATACCGCCCAAAGGCCCAGTTCAGGATATAGACCCCGCTTTCAAAGCGCACGAATCCCTTAATTCTCCACACTGTCTCTTTTGACACTGCCCCAAGTGCATCCAGGAGCAGACCCTCATCGACTATGCTGGCTTCATCCCCACCGCCACACTCAGGGGCTTCGACTGGATGACTGTCTTTACAGGCCTCATCGTGGCAAAGTTGACCCATGCCCCGTGATGTGCCCAACACTTTGGAGAGTGTGACGGTCTGAACCTCATCGTGGTGTATCTCTCCCCCGAAAATACCTCCCTCGCGGTGCAAGTCTTGAAAGAGTCTAGTATCAACCCCGAAGAGAAGATTGGGATCTATCCCGTCGCGCCCGTCAAATCTAATTTTCGGCGTTGAGTCGTTCAAGGTATTAAGATGATCAAGCACCAGGTCGAGTGCTCTGTCATCGACGTGTTCCCATTTATTCTGCAAGTATCAGGAATGTTATCGAATCTGTGACATTGACAAGGGCACTTACAATGAGTATAATATCCGAATAGCTCGCTTGCATCTTGGCTGTCGGTGAGGTGTCCTCATAGCCGGAAAAATTCTCCGCGTCTACGACGGTGACGATTGCATCCAATTTAATGTCATTGCTTGTCTCTCGCTCTAACTCGCGGATCTGGAACGCGAGGGTGGCAGGGAAAGCGGATCCACTATAGACAGTGTAGCGATCAACGACGACGAAACTTTCGATCTGAATCATCGCTACCTGCACTCTATGATAATGCGGTCCGGGCGATACTTCTCTAGGACGGACACAGAAATGATCTCGACGCATCTTCAGCATGACACTGGCCTACCTCTGATCTCTAAGAGGGCGGTCTTCATCTGACCCACGAGAACACAACACCTTGTATTTATTCTTCACATAGGTATCATCAAACTGCAAGAATCAACACGCACATGCAGCCATTTAGAATTTCACTGACAGCTGTCAGACTGGATTGCTTTGCAAGTTGGCTGTCAACTGCATCCGATGAGCGTTGCGGTTTCGTTGGGTGTGGTGGGATCGCCACCTTCAATGTCTCCAAACTCGTTCTTGAGAAGTACGACCCTGTAGTTTTTTGGGAGTTTCGGAAGCAGAGAGAGAATGGCGGTTGTCTTTCCTGCACCCAGAAATCCAGTGAAAACGGTAACGGGTATGTGCGCTGTCTTCTGCCCCAGCATGACTTTGCTTTTGCTTCGTCTACTACAAGTTGAGATGTCCTGTGGGTAAATAAACAACGTTGACCACAGACACGTCAGTATCTTTGAGGTATTCGGCCATGTCGGGCTCAACGCCGACCGCCATAAATCGGAAAGCTCGCCCTCTCATCATCAACGCATCTTGGGTCTCTGCGGCCCACACGTACCTCGCGTTCTTTGCATTCATCTCTGCCCTCTTGATCGGCTGTGTGCTTCACTATAAAAAAATCGTGAAGAATGGCATCGCAGGATACCCAGAAGAATGGTTTCCTTCTGTCTCTGCAACGTGAGCAAGTCTAACTCCACGGACATACACCCTCTTGCTCATTCGTTTTACTGTAGCATTGGTGACTGGTATCCGGAACGCAATATTTTCCAAATTCTCATCGCAATAACAAGCGGACCGCGTTTCGCTCTCGTATTCCTGCAGTATTTCATAACTCGTACCTCTCATTCGACCTTGCCGTTTTGGGTCTTTCTTGCTGGTCTTGTGCGTACACTTGCGTGCGGAGGCTGGGTGTATATCACATCGAATGACAACCACGATGCCCATGACGTGCTCATGGTGTTGTACATTGTGTGCAATGTGCCATGGATGCTGGGAGGAATCATGACCACGCCTATCAACCATGTTCAAGTAAGGAAGAAACGGTTCGTTCCATTGTTCCTCACCCGTTATAATTCCAACATTGCTTTCATAGTCAATTTGTTGCTGGAGCGTAAGGATCCAACAATTCTGTATGGATCATTGCTGACCCCAGCTCAGTTTCTTTGCGATGATTGTTCCGCTAGTGTACTTCTTCGTTGAACACAAGGTTCACAGAATTCCTGGGGGTAGGGTAGTATCCCCTGCCATTATAAGCGAATGCTTACCCTCTCGTAGCATATACACGTTACGCTTTCTTTGAATGGGGACTCATCTTCTTAGACGTGTTCTACGATTCGATCTCGGAGGCTGACTTCAAACATTGTGGCTTACAGGCAAGGGGGTTTAAACTCTATCCTTTCTACTTACTTACACTACCTGAAGATTGCTATAGGTGTATCGCTGGACTCCAGTACTGTGCATGAAAATATGTATAATCAATTGAATCATCTTGTTTGATGCCAATCTGACGTTTTTATATAAATAGACCATTACCTCCTGTCAATGACAGTAAACTAACATCTGTTCATGGTAACAGCCCTCCCCAGTCAAATGATAAGCACTTATCAGCACCTGCTAATGCCGAGGCTGGGACAGTACCCAGCTCAGACGAACCTAAATCTGATGCTTCGGCTAGTGGCCTCCTCACAACAAACATTGCACTAAGGCCATGGCTAAGCTTTGCAGCTGATGTTTACTTGTGTGAGTAGTAGAATTTTTTTTTTCGCAGTGAGAGGCTCACTTGTTGCTATTCTTCGTTTTCCCCCTTGCATACTCTAAATCTGAGCCAGCGTATCTTTTTTGGTCTATTGTCACCTCTCTGCTCACGACGTTGTTTTATTTCTCTGTCTGGGAACTCGGGCTCTCTGGTGCAGAAGCAGCGTTATTTATTTATCTCTCTCCGGCCTTACTTGGGATAGCACCTATTCGCAATTGGGCACTGACGAGATGGGGTAGAGTGACACTACGGCTACTCTCCCTGATCGGATTAGTGGCATATAAGATTGATAGTCCTTTGGAGCGACTTTGGGCCGTCATTGCGGGCAATGTTGCAGTCCTTCTAGGCCAAGCAGCAGATTGGACTGCGGGGGGTGACACTTACCAAGGATTTCGTGCGTTCTTATTTGTTGCAAGGATGAAGGACAGGCGATCAAACCCATTCTAGTGTTGGGCGCGGGACTGATACTTTCGTCCCTGTCCAAGCATGCCAATCACTCAAATAACCCAAGTAGGTGGATAAGTGGTCATATTGTTCACGGTCTCATTTTACATTATAGTTTGGCCGATGTTGAATGAAGAAACCGGCGGCTACAACAAAGCCGGAATAGTGATTGCTGTCTGTGCAATTCTCGAATTAGCTACTCGTCCGGCTAGCATCCCTTGTAAACAAGCAAACTCAAGTAGACAGAAGGACGTGTCGAACAATACCAAGGATGTCTCACGAAATTGGATACCCTCGTCGATCGCACTGGGATCCCTGTTCTTCACGTTACATTGCATGTTCACTGATTCGAGCACTATCATCGCTTGGTCGTGGACCGGATACCAGGACACACATCCTAGGGGACCACTGCCTCACCTGCACGGATCTATTACCTTATTTGCGCAATCCCTTGGTCTAATAATTCCAGCCATCCTGCCAACCTCAGTTTCTTCCGTACTCCTTGGCCATCCGTTATGGTTCGCTTACGGATGCGCAAGTGCATTTGTAATGTACCGGTTTCGAGATTGGACCGGTTTTCTAGGTGGATTGAACTTCGCAATCTTCTGTATGTCAATTCTCCCTTCCGTTCTGTCACAGTCTTCTGCGTGGCAGGGCGACAAAGTGGGAAGGAGGCACTTCGCGTCATTCTTTGTTGCCATCCTATTTTACCTCGCAAACGTGTGGACGGTTGCGTACGCTTTCGTTCCTGGAGGCTCCTATCTACGAGAAAGAACTGACTTGTACGTATATTTGCTTTGTTCGGATCCATATTGAACATTGCCCGCAGAGTCCTCATTGCACAATTAGCTGCTATCTCGTTTGCCTTCCATCCATCGTCCAGAGTACCGGCCAAGTACAACTTTTCCCTTGGTATTCCGAGCTCAACACGTACTCGTATCATCGCCCTGCTCTGCCTTTCATCTTTTGTATCTGTTCTTGTCACACTCCTCCATTGGCCAACGATGGGGCCGAGACCATTCAAACCAGAAACAAGGGTCTTTAACGCCGGTATCTGGACCATTCATTTCGGGATCGACAACGTGGGGCACGACAGTCAGCGTCGCATACGAGACGTAATCAGGTACACTGCTGTTTTTTCTCATCGGGTTCATCAATCCCTAATGACTCCGATTTCAATTGCGATACAGGGATATGCAGCTTGACGTCGTCGGCTTGTTGGAGACAGA
Organism: Xerocomus potaroensis; assembly: GCA_038088895.1. Lineage (NCBI taxonomy): Eukaryota > Fungi > Basidiomycota > Agaricomycetes > Boletales > Boletaceae > Xerocomus > Xerocomus potaroensis. The sequence continues at coordinate 19,953 of JBBPJT010000328.1, read as the reverse complement.
CCTGCACGTGAGTATTGACGCTTATTGTATGAATGCACCTGAAACTATCCACGAACCAGCGCACGGTGTACGGGAATCGTGACCTGTAAGTAGGGCAAATTGACTGGACGAGCTACAAAGTTAACATGTCAATCAGGACTCGCCTCGCTGCGGAAGAGTTGGGTTACGTGAGTCCGGTCCAAGTCATGACGACTATCTCAATGCTTACCTTGACTTAGTACGTTGATCTAGGCCCAGGTCCCAACCTACACACATGGGGAGCAGCCCTGCTATCTAAGGCAGGTACCCGTCCCAGCATGGCTGATGGGAGACTGACCGAGATAATTTCAGTTCCCGATCATTCACTCATATCACCATCTGCTTCCATCACCTCACGGCGAGCTTGCTCCCGCAATTGAAGCTGTTCTTGACGTACATGGCACCGAGATCACGGTGGTTGTATCACATAATGGTCAGGGTATGTCGATGGTACCCACCATTGTCGTTTGATCAAAAAGTTCGCTCACTTTTGTCTTTAGAGGAGGACCCCTTAGACAGGGAGTTGCAAAGCAAAGAGTTGGCACGCATCATGGCCGCGTCATATCCTCGACCCGTCGTGTTCTTGGGATACGTAGTCAGCGATCCACACGCACTCAGACGTATGTTCTTAACTAGTCTTTGGCTCTGAGCTAAAATGAGGTCAAGCGGCACCATACGACATCCTTGTGAATGGCGGACTCGTGTATGATATTGATCCAGAAGATCTGGACAGGTGGTACGTGGACTTCTCGCTCAGGGATCGTCTGTTGATGGCCCCTTCGTAGGTGCGAATATATCCTATACCGAGGCTTATATCGTACAGCCTATGCGAGGGTATCCCGTGGCATCGTCACCGACACGGAGCTCCAGGTTGGACAGTTTGTCCTCCCCAAACACGGTTATGTCCTGGTTAATCAGACGGATGAATCGCGTCTTTCACGTTCGTGGAAGGAGGATATGCCAGATTACCATGTAGGTCGTTTGTTTGCTTCTTTCCATTCTCCGCCTACCATTTTGCAGTGGTTCCCAATGGAATACTATGGTAATGAGCACGAAGGTGGTGTGAACGGGCATTATTACCACGTATTTGGCACCGTACGTTCCTCAATTCCATTCATCTCGCTAAATACATGAGCAGCTTTCTTTCAGCCACTATATTATCAACTTCCTGGTGATGCTGTCTTATAAAAGGGTGCTCTAAATGTGGGACAATGAATGTTATTGTTGGACTTTTGTACCGCTCTCTTCAGCTTCCCCCTGCCCCTCCTCACTACTCCTGTTGCCCGCTGAATCATCTTGTGTTCCTTCGGTGTCGTGTGCGTCATTGTCTTCCCAGTTCTCGCTCTCCCCTTCAGAACTCCCTTCAGACTCTTTATTGTCACTGTCACTTGCATAAAATTTATCCAAATCTTTCCAGTTTTCCTTGGCTTCGCGTACTGGTGTCGAGCTACCTGTAGGAGTAAGTACAACGGGCGTGACGCCTGCAGCCCCCGATGTCTTGGTGACTATTGAACCTGCCGAGCTGATGGCTTGAGGAGGTGGTGCTACTGGCAAGGTATCTTCTTCGCTCTGCCGAAGTAGTGGATCGATTCCTCCTTCTAGCCATTCCGGGAGAACGCTCTCGCCATGTGTTGCTTTTCCTGTAACAATACCGAGGGAGCCAATGGGCAGGTTATACTGACCTGAACAAGGCACGTCGGAACCGTGGCAAGACTGCTAAACAAACAACGCACCCAAGCTTTCCTCACTCTCTTCGACAATACCGGCCTTGCCATCGAACAAAACTTTTATTACTTGCTCTCGTCGGAGTATGACGCCAGTCTGATCTTCCGCTCCCCTCCCATTTATTGTTGGCAACACGCCGACGAGGAGTGAATTGAGCATACGGGTGCGATCTCGAACGTCGTAGTTCAAGTCATATCTGCCTAGGGATAATACGTGCCGACAAAGTAAACTCAGTCTCTGGTCTGTAGGACAAAGCAGAAACAGCTTGGCGGCCAGCGTCAGAGTTTGAAGTTTGACCAAAAGCTCCTGGAAGAACGCCCGTGAGTACTGACAGGTTACAACGGGCTACACACACCTCTGTGCTGAAGGACTTGGCAAACTTTCGCAAGACGTCGGGTGCCCAGTCGGCGACACCTTCGATTACGGTGCTTGTTCCTGGCTCTGCACTGTATTGACCCACCAACCAAAGGACGCAGGCACGCGCCTGGGGATGCTTGATGTCATCAATCTTCCGCGCAAGCAACGAAATTATGGTAAATGGCGACTGGGAAGATGCAGCGGTAGAAGGACCAATAAAGAGCTGGTTCTGGATGAGAGACTTCAATACTAAAACGGCATTGCTGACGACAACATCTAATGCCTGCTCAGTAGGGAAGATAGTGCGCACAAATGAAGACATACCATATCTGCTTTTGATCATAACCATGAGGGCGGAGAGACAATGTGGCGTACACGACGCAACTACTCTCGCGCATTGACCGATGGCATGAATCGCGTCCCCCACAACAGCATCATCCACATCTTCGGCACAATCCTGCACATAATAAAGAAACAGTATGTTATATACAGACAGATGACGGCGACGATATTGAAACGAACGATGAACTCGCGAAGGAGTGCTTGATGATTATCCACATCGCAGAGATTTAGCATCACCCTGATCTTATCTCTTTTTACCTGAGAGGGATCGTCGGTACGTACCAACAGTCGTTGGTATTGCATCGAAAACAGTTGCTGTCGAACATTGATAAGATGCACCCCAATATCATACTAATACTCACTGGGTGTTCGCGCGTGATAGTCACTAAATACGCAAGAACTACACGTTCAACTTCCCGTGATACATGCATAATACGAAGCAAAGGGTTCACAATTTTGCTGGTGAACGATGGAGGTCCCGCGTGATAAAAGACGCGCACAACCGCAAGCACTACCTACGGATACGTAAACCATGGACGTGACAATGGAGCTAACGGACAACGTACCGCCGAGTTTTTGGATTGGAAAAGAGGCTCCGATGATGTTAGAAGGAGCTGAAGGTCAGCGTCAATTTCTTCTTCTGTGGACTCGCCATGTTGTGAGAGGGTTGGTTTAGGTAACATCGCGCGCGCGTATCTGAGCAGAAGATTGAGGAGGTAGACTTGTCCCCACTCGTCCACATCTATAAGGATTTTACACAGACGTCTATATTGCTGGTGCAAGAGATCCAGCTGCGTGGGGCAGACGGACTCGAATGCAATGATCGCGCCACCTATCGAGAGAGGGGATCTGTCTCGGAGAAGAGTGGCTATGATGGATATCAGAGCAGGTTGTTGCGCAGCATCTAATCTAAAAGGCATTCACAAACTTGTTTGGAGAAAACAAGAGAGCGTGACGCGTACTGAAAGACCTTTGGTATTGCGAGAGCAGCAGCCTTGCGGACATATGGACTAAGATCCGCTGCACATTTCTTGATCGCGAGGACTACCAGACTGCATATCATTGGGACTTTGATCCCGCTCAGGACGCGCAATGCCATGGCGCGAATTAGCGGGCTGGGGTCGGCAAGGTCCTTTTGGAAGGTGTTGATCGAGAGGAGGGCTAAATCTGGTTCGTGCTCAGCGTAACGCAAGAGGTAGATGTAGACAAGCTTCCTGAGCTCGAGATTCTGCGAAGCGACATTCTTCACGACTTGAGGAAAGTAGTTTGAGACGTTACGGCCTTTGGAAATGAGCTATCGTACAACACGGTCAGTCCGCATGGGGTTCCTCCAACTGCACACTTACAGCTATGAGACGTTTCATGGCATCAAGTTTCTCCCTGTCACTATTGGAGTCGAGCTGCTTCCCAATGTTCTTCAGCTTGTCATCCGGCATGTCAAAGATGGATGCTCCACCACGCGTTATAGAGAGATCACGGGTACGCTCGTTAAAAGTCTCCTGAATACGCATACCAAGTCTCGCTGCATTCTCAGCCAAAGCATTGAGATTGACGTTGTCCATTGTTGAGTCTAGTACAGGATAGGCCAAGTGCACAAATAGTGGCTGGGGTGCAACAAGCAAGTAATTGACCCCTCATAGGCCCACGACAAAGCTCCCATTCCGGGTTCATCAGGCTCACAACCAAGAAAATTATCAACATCTATTCATTCGCAGTCACGTATCTATCAAGGCTCCAGCGATGCGGGAAACGTTCCGTTCTCTCTTTGGTCATCAAATTTAGCAATCTGCGAAGCTGTCAATGCTGATACAAAACAACGACGCCTACAACATACCCATTCATCTAGACACAAACTAGTGAGACAGGACATCCGAAACGCAGCAACTACTCACTTGGACAGAGAGAGTTGTACGCCCTCTTGAACTGCTTGCATGGTGCAAAATCCTCGCCCTTGGCAGCAATGCACTTGAAGTAGTCGGTATAGTTTTGGAAGCTATATCCACACATAACTAAATGAGCCCATAGGCGCTACAAGATCCATTCGTACCAGTGCCATGTCTGGTTTGTGTTTGGAAACCGGGCTGACACGAGCATTAGACAAGGCGAGTCGACTTGAGTCTCAAACTCACCGTCGAAGCCTGCAGTCTGAAGAACATATTTACTGAACAAGATAAAGTGAATTTCCAGTGGCTTGAACACAAAAAAACCAGATGGTTACCTGGACAAGTCAGAGTCGGACATATTGCGTGCTGCAGACAAAAGTGGGTGAGAGAGCCAAACCAAAGCCAAATTCGGAGTGTCACGGATATGGATATGCTTTGTTAGATTATGTAAGCACACCAACCACGGTCCCATCCCATCATGGACGCGCTCAAGGCAGAAATTGCGGCTAAACGCAAAACATTGGCGGACGTCAATTCCAGGCCAACAAAGTACATGCGACGGGGTGATATAGAGAGGATAAAGCAGGAAGGAGAGCAGAAGGCCAAGCAGCTACAGGAAGACGTGACGAATAACCGAAATGTCATCTCTCTCGAGCTAGCAAGGACAGATGCAAACGTGAGTCTGTTCCCTCTTGTCGTGCGACTATATGCCAATGGATGGCAGAATAAACATAGATCCGCTTCTCTTACGCCTGTCGCCGAACCCCAAGATTCGGACTCACCAATCCCCGAGTCATCCTTTAACATCTCAAATGAGGAGACCATCCGCAGACTCCGTGCAAAGGGACAGCCTATCCGGCTGTTTGCAGAATCAGATAGAGACCGTAGGTTACGCCTACGTGCACTGGAGTTGATCGAAGAGAAGGGGAACGAGCATCAAAGCGGCCAGAATGATTTCAAAAAGGCGCTAGAAGACGTCGAAAATGTTGAGCGGGAGCTTAGGAATAAGAGCAAAGGGAAGAAAAAAGGGGATTCTGAGGAACCGAGCGCAGGCATTCTAGACCTGGATCTGATTAAAACCGACCCAGACAAGTTATATCCCCTTATCTACTATGCATTGAAACACACTCTCAAAGAATGGGAAGAGGCCATGGACGAAAGACCAGGTCAGTTAGAAAACTGTTTCCCGCTCACCAAGTTGATTTTCTTTTCGCAGATCACATCAAGCGGTCCACTCAAGGGAAGCTAGCAGCCGCAACCCAAGTCCAATCCGCCGAATATCTAAAACCACTCTTCAAGACTTTGCGGTCAAGAGTACGTTGGTTGCTTGAGATTCATTTTCATTCATTTGGATGTTCACCCAGTAATAGTCGTTGCCTTCTGACATGTTAGCCCGCATCGCCGAGATCGTCCATTACATGCAGAAACGACAATATCAGAAAGCCAATGACGCGTATCTCCGGTTGTCGATAGGAAACGCACCATGGCCCATAGGCGTCACCATGGTTGGGTATGTTTCCCCCTAGCTGTCCGTCAGTCACCACCGATACTCGACCTTCAGTATTCATGAGCGTTCGGCACGAGAGAAAATCTCTACAGATCAAGTAGCACACGTACTCAATGACGAAGTCAGCCGCAAATATATTCAAAGCCTGAAACGGTATCCTAGTCTTTGCTTGCTTCTAAACAGTAATTGATACCCCTGCAGGCTTTTGACGTTTTCACAAACTAAATACCCACCAGACGATGTCTCACAGTTGATGGGATAGGCTAGAGGATACTACAGTCGTTCATTGACCATTTCATCATTCCTGTTGGTATGTCCTTTCTGATCCTAGTCCCAGTGTGTTATTTCTTGCCTTTCTTACTCTTTCTAATCTGCGGTACTTCGTTGTCTGGCAGAGCAAGTGCATGTCCTGTTTCTCGGATATGGTTAAACAATTTAGTTCGACTTTCAAACGTCTTTTTACAGACATTGCAAGCCTAATCAATGATCAGGACATAGCTTGCAACGAAGAAATTGACTGGCCTGCGCTGTATCCTTCCCGATTGCCGCTTGTACCTTTCGTGCCTCCCGTAACTTTCGTTTCTCCCTCTTGGATAATTCTGGTGAAACTAATGTTGCTGATGGCTCCGTATTCGACTGTTCGTCGTCGCAATCAACTGTTTTGCCCACTTGAAGTCGTCCACCGTTCTTTGGAGACTCTTCTGAGATTAGCTCGTGCCCTACGTGACCGACAGCTTCAGGAGGGGCCACAGAAGCGGTGTCTGAATCTTTACCACCAGGTTCGGATGGTGCTGGAGATGGTTGGGGAGCAGGGTCGTCAATCTGAACAATCGGGTCTTGCTCGTCACCATCACTCCAGCCTTCACCTGATAGCCCCAGTTCCTCGTTTTCTCTGACGATCTGTCTCTTCAACCTTTCAACTTCTTTCATGTGCTTCTTGCTCCGTTCATGACTGTTCCAAGCAGCTTCGCTTTTGAACGACTTTCCACACACCACACATTCCCATTCCTCAGGATCCTCCCCTTTTGCACCTGTCCATTCGAGGTCATCCTGGGGATGGTCTTGAGTAACCTTTTGCCATTCCTGCTCGACATAAAGAGTGTTGTTGGGTTGTGGATTTCGGGACGTTGGGTTGGGACCCGATGGGGAGGGATCATTAGCCTTTGCTTGATTAATTCGTGCTTGGCGAACAAGATGGCTCTTGTAACGTGGATCACGTTTCCGGATGAACATCGTCAGACTCTGTCGATTCCAGGTTGATCTGCAAGTAATGCAACTAGGATGAGCACATACCCTTACGGTTTCGTTGTATTCCTTCCGTGCGTCATCCCGTGCTTTCTTGTTTTCTTTCTCCATCAACCTGTAACGCATTACTACTGATTTCGGACCACCGTTCTACTCTAAAGACCGACCTTCGTACTTTGCGATCTGGCGCATCCACCACGTTGTAATGGTCCATCCACGTGAACTCTTTACGCGTAGAAAAGTTTAGCCATGCAGTGTAAAAATTCCGAACGGCCTCTGATGGCGTCGTTGGAGATATCCAGGTCCATGTCGAGTAGCCAAATTGGGGGTATTCGATATCACATAGCACAACCTCTTCTTGTGCAAGCCTGGAGAACAGATTACGACAAAGGGTGAAAAATCCCTGGAGACAGAAGTCTTGTATGAAGTGTCTGGCTCACGCGACACAAATGTGGGACGTACGTTTTGATCGTCATCGAATCCGGACCATCTACTTGCATCGAAAAACTGGGACAGGTGCCGCACCGTCAATCCGCGATCGCGAGCGCGGGGAGGTGGTGCACCCTTTCGGATATCCTCGAACACGGCTTCTGCGTCCGGCTCTGGCATCAGCGATGCCTTGTGGGAATCGTACCAAGCCCGTTCCTACTTGGAACCATGGCATGAGGTTTCCGGTGAATACGTATATAAATGTGTTTAAGCAGACCTGCTCGTCACTGAGAACCTATGAGAAAATACAGAGGGACATGAATCAACGATGCGATTCGATGACGTGTTGGAGAGCACACCTCGTACGCTTGCTGAATGAGTGCGAAGCGTTGCGTAGAACCCTCGATATCATCCTTGTTTTTGTCCGGGTGGTGAATGAGGGCAAGTTTTCTGAATGCTTTCTGCGATAGTGCTGATTAGTTTACAAGTTCCAGGTAATCGGGGAACGAACCTTGATCTCATCGGGTGTCGCAGACTCTTCAATACCAAGTAGTTCGTAATAATCAGGTATAGTGGCCTCTTGATGCTCGGTATTCCTTGTGGAAGACTCTCCAGCGCCCATCGTCTATGATGGTGTTCGCTTGCCTTTCAGCAGCGCGCCGATGAGCTGTGCGGGGCTTCCAAAAGGGGAAGTGGAAGTTTTATTTTTATTTGCTGTAGGTGCCAGCGGAAACTAGACCATGTCCGATTTCTTCAAGTCATCGTCTAACAATAAGCCAGGTATCTATTTCCCTTTCATTCTGGTCCGGAGATGCTCAATGGTATTGTGTAGACATGGCCGCACAGAAGGAAGCTGTCATGAATGCCATTCGTGCGGAAATAAATCTTGCCACAGCCCAGGAACTCATTACTGTATGGATTGTTGGCTCATATGCAACCACATGTCTCACGACGGTGACCTAGAAAACGACTGAGAAGTGTTACGCTAAATGCGTTCCGAAGCCGGGGACATCATTGACAAGTTCGGAAGAGGTATGTGTACGAGGTTTTATGGAATATTGGCGTTTCACAACTCACCGAGATGCTTTCAATAGGTGTGCTTGACACGGTGCATGGATCGCTATCTGGAGGCATGTGAGTATCAGCTGGTTGCGACCCCGAGCTTGGCCCCATACCTTTCATTTTCATTTGCAGTCAACATCGTGAGTCGGACACTTACAAACAGAGCCAGTCAAGGCAAGGAGAGTACATTGCAATAGATTTTATTCCGCGAGTTTCAATCCAGTTTCATCATGCAATTTCTGCAATGCTTTATATCGAAACTGGTGGCAATGGCACCTTCCGAACATTCCGCATTAACTTGGTAGACAATAGGTCAATGTTTATTGTTCAACTAATCCAAAAGCTTTGTGAGATAGTGATAAATATGCTGGTGAATAGTACTAGCGTGTTATAAGAAGTACGTATGGAAGGTAGTAGATGTAGCCCTCTACAATGAATTGAATTGGAATAAATCATGGAGAATGGGAAGTACGAATGCAACATTCAATTTCCATGCTGGTGCTGGATGGAGGGGTACAATCTTGCCCGCATCCTAAGAGTTGGTTATGGCTGAAACGACAGGTATTGTTGAATCGCAAGGGTTTACTGTGCAAATAGATGCTGGTCCAGCTGAGTGGAATGAGGTAGTCGATATTGGTAGCGTTCCAAAAGGGGGAGGCGGAGTTCTCTCAGCTGACTGGGTGAGATAAAGTATCCTATTATCATCCTTGTAGGGAAGTGAACGGATTGGACCAGCAGAGTATGGTCGTTGGTGCGAACTGTGGGAAGAGAAGGACTGAGACGAAGGCCGAGACGAACATTGATTAGCAGAATGTGAGGAGTGTTGGATCTGGTATGGAAAAGTGGTGTCTGGAAATGCAGTTGATTGACTAACTTCAACGATAGCTTGTTGAGGGTATTGAGAATAGAAAGCAGGATCTAGTTCGGAAGTTGTCCCGGAAGAGGGCTGTGCAAAGGGAAGGTGTACGGTCTCATCAGGTAGAGGAAGCTGTTGACGAGAAACAGGAGAAAAGGATTGTTGGGCAGGAATTTCGTGGACCGGTTGACGGAAGTCTACAGTGTCCTGTGGAGGATAATAATATCCAGTTCCAGTAAAAGTGGCAGGTGACGAGGAATCCTCCAAGGCACCTGGGGATGATTCTTGGGACTGGGGCTGGGAATGGTAGGTTGGCGAATGAAGGTGGATATCCGATCCAGCCACATGTACGTTCAAGTGGCGGAGAACATGAGCGAGTTGGACAGCAGATCCCACGAGATTGTGTCTCAAAACGTTGGTAGCTTGCTGGTCTTCAGTCCAGTCTGAACATTTTCTCCAGTAACGAACCGGTTTGGTACCTTGAGCAGGATGAGGAGGAGAAACCGAATCCAGGTAGAACGTTGGTGGTTGAGAGAGAATGAACGAGGCCAGCCCGGACCCTGGCGCAACATTTGTGAATTCGGTGTCAACGATAATATCGAAAGAGATTTCCATTTTGAAGCCATGTCCCGAGGAATGGATGAACCATGTGAGGCAACGTTTGGTCTCACATAGGTAGGCCACAAGGTCGTGTTTTCTAAGGGCAGTTGCGATTCGCCGCCAGGTACCAACAGAAAGGTCGGTGCATGGAATGATGACAACGGCTAGCAATTGAACGAGCGGCGATTACATATGTATATACGAGAGAGGGCGTAGTCACTCACGTTCATCTTCATGCAAAAGATTTTGCAACTCGACTTCAAACCCGGTGGATAGCCTGGGAGGGGCATCCGGTGGCGTTTCGACACTGTTACCTCGACACTTCTTACCGTCTTGTAGCTTCGCCTTTGCCCGTCTGGGGCAGGCGGATGGTCAGGCATAGAGTATCAGGAGCGGAGACAATACTGACCTGTTCTGAAACCAGATCTGTGTTTGACGTTCGTGCATCCCGAGCATGTTAGAAATCTCTTTTCTGCGGGCAGCGGTGGGGCTTCGATCCACAGCAAAAAAACGCTCCAGATGTACAAGTTGCTCTGGTGTGACGCGTGAACGTTTGCGTTTTTCTTTGTCAGCCCTTCCGGCTGTCATACTCGCTGGTCGCGAGCGATGGGAGCCGGATGGAGGTTCTAACGTGAGTGAGTTTCTACGACGGGAGAAAGGGTTCAGAAAACCCAAGTGTCGGTACTTACCGCTCGGAGGTACAGCGTCACAGACCACAGACATATGTGGCCTGAAGGTCCTTGACCTGGCGCCGCTGACATGGAACGGGAAAGGTTGGTGTGATGTCGCGTTCGATCCGAGGTCGGGTAGCAACTCCCGGAAAGGGCCTGTCGGGGTCTGAAAATATATCCACAGCGGTATGCCATGCCGCGATGCCGGCCGAGTGTGCTCAACCCGTGGTGGAACCTCGTTCGTGTGCTCAGTATGAATAAGACAGCAGTCGTTCCAGTGTGCGGACAGCGGGTGCAAGTGCTCCGTGTACTCGCACGACTTGCTCATCTGACAATTGATCAAAAGAATGTTCGTTCCTGGCGTGGCACTTTTTTTTTTTTTTCAACGGGCTACCGAACAGGTGGCTTTGCATGCCGTCCGTCGGCAGCTGTCCTACAAGACCTCAACCTCAACGTCGGAAGCAATCAGTGATATGATCGCACCAAAATCTAGGTCCGACATCACACTAATACGCAGGCAACTAAATGTCCCTAGCCAATAAAATACTGATATACTTACGCTGATAGCAGCAGAGCAACAAGAGAGGCAACTGGTACTTACACACCCTACCTAGCGCAGGGTTGAAACTTGAGGCCGCGAATCCGAACCGACCAGAGGATGCATGAAAACAAGGCGAAAAAAGAGTGTCTCACCCAACCACATCTAATATCGTGGTCGTTTGGCATCTCTGTCGTCATACCCACCGGGTCCTTCCCGTTTGAGATCGCCCCTGTAGCCACCTCCCCCAGGGCCATAGCCACCGCCGGGTGGTCCATAGCCTTGACTAGGAGGTCCATAGCTGCCCGGTCCACCAGGCCCTCCACCTGCAGGACCATATCCATTAGCATGACCATCACCAAATCCACCTCCCTGGTAGCCAATGCCCCCGCCTCGACCTCTGCGTCTTAGATCAGAAGGTACCACGCAAATAAGTGAAAAATAAAATTTTACCTATAGCCATCATCACGACCGCCACGAAAACCTCCTCCGCGGAACCCTCCACGATCGCCGAACCCCCCCCTGAAGCCACCACCTCTCCCGCCACGAAAACCGCCACGGTCTCCAAATCCACGTCCGCCAAATCCTCCCCTACCACTCCGGGGGGGCGCCACTGGAGCAGGTTCAACTGCCTTGGGTCTGCCGCCAAGGCCACCACCAAGCCTTCGTGGTTTCCAGCCTCGAACGGTTCGTCCACGTTCAACATCCACCAGAATGCGTTTGCCCATTATATGGAGACCATCGGATTCTTTGTAGGCGGCTGAGAGATATGAGCAGATATTAGCAATAGAAACGACAGCAAATGCACCTTTCATATCTCTCTCGCGCTCGTACACAATAAACGCATAACCTCTGCTCCGGTTTTTCTTGTCTCGAACGATTCTTACCCGTTCAATAGTACCATATGACTCAAATTCACGTCGCAGATCGTTTTCAGTCGCACTTTTGTGCTACAGTTGAGAAATCAGAACACGGTAACACTGCATCCAAAAAAACACGCACCAAACGGGAGATAAAGAGGGTCTTGTATGGATCTCCGACAGCTTCTGGATCATCTGCGGGCTTGTCTACAAAAATATGTGAGCCGGGAGGGCAAATTGTTATGGATGAAAAAGTCTACATGTTTCCTTTGAAATTTTAAAGTCTTCTGTTTTTTTCTTCTTGCGCTCCTCCCGTCTGATTTGCCGTTTTGTCTCTTCTGCAAGGGTGAAAGTCGGTTCTTCGCCTTCCTCCATTGCGTCACCTTCACCACTCAGTAATGTTGCGGTGGACTGTTCCTTAAGCCGTTCAAGAATGTCTGCGACCCCGGCAACATCTTTACAGCGTACACGGTCGATGTCTTTCCCCACTGGTCGCTTGTATGGGAGCGGCGGACGAGGTGCAAAAAGTTTGAGAAGGTTGGGAGGCAGCAGATGGGTACCAGGCATTTTGTCCGCGCAGACCCGAAACAGAAAACGCGAGTTTAGTCTTCACAAGTGTTCAAACTCCGACTCATAAGCTGTATTGGCGTCCTGTTCGTTGTTCGTTGTGCGGTGCGTCCAGCGCCGCTCTATTAGCTGCCGATGCTGACCGTATCCTCAGTACAATATGAGACGTTTGCAGACCCTCGTGTCATGTAGTCGCCCCGCGCTTTCTCGTCGCCTTTTCTCGTTTTCGCATCGTGATAGCGTACGCCACCAGCCTTGTCCAACCGCGACCAGTCGCCATGATTTCTCTTCGTTCTTCTTTCATAACAATAAGTGGGGTGCTCGATGCCTTGCCCGTTCAGCAACCCAACCAGTGGAACCTATCGCAGCTTTCCGTGAGAATGTTGTCCTGACACCCAAACGTCTTCTGGGCATCTACGCTCAGCTTGCCAAGACACGCCTCACCGTGCTGGTAGTGCTGACGGCCACATCTGGAGTCGCCCTCTCTCCTCTCCCCACCACTCTGCCCGTACTACTGTCCACCGCTCTCGGGACTGCGTTATGTTCGGCGTCTGCGAACACGCTGAACCAACTTCAAGAAGTCCCTTACGATGCGCAAATGGTTCGCACTCGCCAACGTCCGTTAGTGCGGCGCGCAATCAGTCCCCTTCACGCAACCTGCTTTGCCATTGCAACCGGCATTACTGGGCCATTGTTGTTATGGACCATGACAAATCCCTTGACGGCTGCCATAGGAGCGACGAATATATGTCTGTATGCAGGGTTATACACCTACATGAAGCGCAAGAGTATCTTAAACACATGGGTCGGTGCAGTAGTTGGGGCCCTGCCTCCATTAATGGGTTGGACGGCCTGCGGCGGGAAACTACTCCCGACGGCAGACTACCCAGTCAAATTCTTCCTTCCACCATTCCTTACAGACATTCCTCCTGACGTGGCCATGATTGACAACCCCCTTGGCGCACTTTCCCTCTTCATGCTGCTTTACAGCTGGCAATTTCCTCATTTTAATGCCCTGTCGCATCTCGTGCGTGCGTCGTACGCCCAAGCAGGATACAAAATGCTTTCTGTCCTCTCTCCCTCCAAAAATGCCTTAGTTAGCTTGCGGCACACGGTGCTCTTAGTGCCTATTTGCTCCATTCTTTTCCCGCTCTCTGGCCTTACGACGTGGACATTTGCTCTCACGTCGCTTGTACCCAATCTCATCTGGGTCAGATCAGCAGCAGCATTTTGGCGTTCCTGTGGAGAGAAACAAGGAAGATCGCTGTTTCACACCAGTCTGTGGTACTTGCCCGTTATGCTCGCATTAATGATGGTGCATAAGCAGGGGGTAGATTGGACTGATTGGGACACGGGTAGGGGGACGACCAATAAAAGTGATGAACGGACACCTGCATAGACCCGTATATTATACTAGATATATTTTATTGCACAGTTCGAACCTTCCAACGCGCCCGGCCAATTCCCGAGGACAACACTGGGATAATCGGGTGGAGCAGATGCTCCCCACAGTGGTAAATTTTGCGAGGATCATGTAATACCAAGGCCTACAGGAATAGAGTTGCCAACTAACTTCCTACTGAGTCAAGCGATAAGTTACTGAGTCGAGAAAGAGCACAAAGTGGGGGCAACACGTACTAGGGGAAAATCTGGATAGAGGCTGGAGGCCTATCTCTAGGAGCGTGGCGATGCTGATGTTGAGCCTCATGATAGTCATCTCAACCATTTGCTATGTTTGATTTCGCTGATCGCGACGCTTCCCGTCTCTTTCGAAGGGCCTCTAGCCTGTTCTTCATGGTAATAACTTTCATATCCGCCTCCTCCTGTGCACGCTCTTCATCCAGAAGGCGGTCCATAATCAGCTCCCGTTCATCTTGTTCTTTTCTCCGCCTCTCTTCTCCATCTCCTTTGGCCACGGGCTGGGTATCCACATCATCATGACTAGGCAGACCCTTGGATGGGTCTAAGACGAGCTCAGGCTCTGCAACTATCGTGGCACGATCATAGGTAACAGCCGCATTGGGAACGTTGACAACAGACTGTTGGAATCGTATCCATTCCTGGTCGAGCGCGGAATCCCCGACCTTGTCTGAATTCGAAGGAAAAGCCGGTCTCTCTACCATTTCATCTGATTCTTCGTCCGAGTCACCGAACGGAGGAACGGGTGCGCGTGACAGATCAGAGAAGAAATCTGGGGGCAGGCTCGAGGTCAAAGACGGAGGTACCGGGGCGACCCTCGACTTTTTTGTGGCACCTCTATGGTCTCCGTCTGCGTTGTCGTCCTCTGTTAATTTCCGCTTTAGATGTTTGGTTTCCTCCGCCAGCTCCAGCTCCTTGCACTTCCTTTCTTCTTCCTTGACGCGGGCTGCATTCGTGCGATGCGCTTTGCTCACGAGATGACCGTCCCATGCAGATGGATGTTTGATATTCGTCTCGCAAACGACACAGCGCAACTGGCCACTGGATGTGTAAGATGCTAGAGGATGTTCTACCCGTATCTCTTGTCGTTTTGCCTTGAGGAGTGTTCGGACATCCGACATGGTCGTGCTGTGGGCCAACTGGAGCCGAGATGCCTTTTGGACGGAGCTTGAAACCATTAGTGCGTCGTCGTATTAATTGGAGGGGGAGAAATGTATGGAACAGCAGATGCCAGAGAATGGACCGCTTGACGTAGACAATCAAGGCGAATGACTAGACATCCAACAACTGAAATCTGGACAAGCAAATTCTAATTTCACACTTTCAATCTATCAGCACAAAGTCCTGCTCTATTGTCTCGGTATCGAATATCTTAGTTGATCAATCCGTAAAACTTCTTCACGTATTCGACAGCGTCTTTTTCTCCAGTGTTCTGACGGTGAAAGTGTCAAGATAATCAGGGGGAAATTGACGATTCACCGTACCTTGGTCAAGTCATCACTGATCTTGACGCAATGTTTATCGTCAACTTGGGCGAGTTTGATGACCATGTTGAGAGCTCTGCTTTTTGCCGTATAGCCGCTGCTCTTCGTCTTGAAATCGTTCGTGAATGATGTTCCGATTCCGAAGGAACCTGTGATACGCTAGTAACCAACAACAACAATTCCCCTTTCTAGCCTACTCACTCTTAAAGCCGATCTCGTCGCAATGCGATCGCAACTTGAGTGCCCTGTCCACATTCAAAGAGTCGGAATAAAGGATGGTCTTTGTGCGGACATCGATCCCGATACTCTCGTACATCGCCTTGGCCGCTGGTGCAAAATCAAAGGGGTTGCCCGAGTCTTGCCTGAGAGCTGTCCATCTTTGGGCACGCACTGGATCCTTTGCGAACTCCTGTCACACCCATCCATCAAGGTTCGGATAGCCCGCTAGGAACGAGAGGACATGCCTGGAAGAAGACTCTCGTAGAGAAGGTATCGGTCAACGCGACGAACAAGTCATTCGGATAAGTTTGACTCCAAAGTTCCAAAGCCCTTGTATTTGCATTTTCGTATCCCTTCGATGCTGAAACCTAAATGACGTAGAACCCGATTGTTAGCGCGATGTCACGTAGTACTCACTCCCATGAACCATTCACTGCCGTATCCTTCAGTACACAAATTATCAGGAAGGACAAAAGACATACTGTGCGATGGTGCCTACGGCGCGGAGGTTGTATTTCATTGCAAAGTACGGCTTTAAGGATTTAAAATCAGCGAAGAAGTGAAAGAGCGTTTGACGATAATACAGACGTTACTCGTTCCAACCAACACTCCTGGCCCTGAAGATCGAACGGCTTCTTCCTTAAAAGCTGAAATCACGAGGTCCTGCGTGTAGAATGACCGCCTTCTACGGGTCCCGAATTCACTGAAAGCACAACCTCCTTGTAATAGCGCTCGCGCCTTTGCAATAGCATTCTCTGACGCACAGATTCTAGTTATGCGGGAACGCAAGTGATGTGACTTTACCTTTTTGCCCTTCGTAGCTCCAATCTGTCGCGTCTACTCGGAAATAGACTTCGCTTAGACAAGCCATAAGGGGGACTTCCCAGAGAGTAGTTTCTTTCCATAGACCGTTGGCCTCTATCTCGACTCGTCCGCGTTCTCCGTCTTCAGAGATTGGTATGAACTTGATCGTTACTTGGGCGGGGTCGAACCGAAGCTGTGCCAGGAAATGAAGATACTCGTTGGAGAAATAGGGGCACGTGCGCGCCAGCCAGCCCTTTTCCTCGTTTGTCAGACGGATGTCTCGGAATCCTACCGGACGTTGACAAGGTGCGGGGTGAACAAGGAAAAGTAGGACATACGTTGGACGGACTTGCGAAATTGATCAATACACTTGCGAGAGAAGAGTATATCAGTGTCCCGGTGTGTGAATTTGAAGGCACCGCGCGCGTTTGGGAAATGATTACAGATGGCTTGCTGCATGGTGAGCTGTGCATGTGCGTGCTTAATAGGGACCGGGTAATATGAGCGTCCGTCCCATCTACCTTGTACAGATCCGTGTCCAGAAAGGACTGGTGAACGTATACAAAGTCGTCGTTATTCCCGGCCATGGTGCAGGTATATTCAAGGATGGTCGAGTTGTTCGGAAGCTGAGAGATAAGTGGGCTGCCATGGCCTCTCTTTTTAAGTGCCCATTATTCGGCTTGAATGGCCAAGCTACACACACGCACAAACAGATTGCTTATCTCCTCCGTGTCGTAAAGTCCTTGTTCCATTTCTTGAAGCGAAGCGAATTTACCACCGGTCCTAATGGTAAGCGTTATGTTATTTTAACATGAAAGCCTACACTAAGGTGTAGAGTCTAGGCTTCAAGGATAGAAATCCTCAACGACGGCGGGCTCAGATCCGACGGACGAAAACAATACGAACTGAGAGAGATCGACATCGACTTTTCATTACAAGGCTCCGCCGACGCGTCTGTTACCATGCGTCATGGCCTTACCGAAGTACTCGTTTCCGTACTCGGCCCGCGAGAAGCAAAAATGCGATCGCAGACTATTCACGACCGTGCCAACATCAATGTCGATGTCCATATCGCATCCTTCAGTACTGGCGAGCGTAGGAAGCGCACTAAAGGCGACAAGTAGGTCGTTGTTATTGGCGTTATCTATGTGGTAGATCCTCGCCTCCTAACCACCGCCTGGGTCAGGCGATTGCTTGAACTCGCATCTACCGTAAAATCAACGTTCGAACCGGTCGTGCAAACGCATCTCTATCCAAGGTCTCAAATTGACATTTTCATTCAAGTTATACAGCAAGATGGGGGCTTACTTGCAGCATGTCTCAACGGGACTACCTTGGCTCTCGCAGCTGCTGGTATCGCATTATTCGACTTCGTTTGTGCGATCTCTGGTGGAGTGCATTCGACTTCCCCATTATTAGACCTAAACACACTGGAAGAAAACGACGTCCCTCATATGTCTGTTGCTGTCATGCCTCGCACAGGGCGCGTAACACTCGTGACCATGGACACCAGGTTACATCTTGATCGGTTTCAAGAAATCTTTCAACTGGCAGTTGACTGCAGCAAAGTTCTTCACGATGAAATGAAAGCTGCACTAGCCAGAAGAACGCAATTGCTGGTGGCTACAATTGGTAGCGGGGAAAAGACAGATTCTACAAAGGAGGCCGATATGGAAGACTTGTAGTAACAGAACTCCGCGATTAACACTACTAGTCATGATCTGGATACTTCCTTGCGTCTGTAACACGCGAGCCACTTTTCGCCACCATTTCGCTCAACCTTTTTACCTTCTTCGGTGCTGTGATATACAGCATCTAATATAGGACCATGGCCTTGCTGCCTCAACTCATGCTCGGTAACGCTCTCGAATAGGGGGAATCCTCCTAGATGGGTTTTCATCCATTCGTGCAGATCACGCACGTCGGTAATTGTGTATATGATGCCTCCCGGTCGGAGTATGTAAGCGTATTCTGCAAGGAGGGTGGGCGAAACGATGCGGGCTTTGTGCTTGCGGGCCTTGAAATGGGGGTCTGGAAATAAGAAAAAAAGTGCAGACAGGGAGTGTTTAGAGAAGAAATTTGGGAGGAATTTCATGGCGTTTGCGCGGACGACGGACACGTTTTGGTAGAGAGCGGCGGTGGATGATGATGATGTGCATTCTAGTGCTTCGGGGGTTGCACGCAAAGCGGCGATACGATCTTGGACATACTGTGTGACCTGGACACGGATTTCCATGCCTATTTTGATGAGATCGCATGTCAGGGGATCGACAAAGAACCGCACCAAGCATCAGCGTGTCTGGAAAAAGAGGTGAAAGCGCAACAAGAAGGCCGCCAAAGCCGCACCCGATATCGGCAAACTCTGGCTGCTTTCCAGAGGATGCTAATGCAGGGTAGTGTTCGCTCCAGTCGATCAGGTCGGGTGAAGAGGGGTATTCGAGTGCATGATCAGAGAATGGATTCGCATGTGCACGTTGACGATAGTGCTTTTTCTAGTGAAATACAGGTGAGACAACGAGACAGGGAAATGTGAGGGGTGACATGAACAGACTTGTGGCAAAAGAGCGCGAGTTTGTGTTTGCTCGGACGGTCTTCTTCGTTTTGCCATCAGGTTGGACGTCCAAGTTGTTTTGATGTGACGTAATCGGGCGCGTGGAAAACCACAATATATATATTCTTGTTCCGGTATTTTCCTGCTTTTTCGCCGCTCCCTTGCCTTTATTTTATTTCTTTCCTCGTTCCTGCTATGGCTGTTTCTCTTTGCTCTGTTGTTCATGCCGTATGTTTCGTCTTCTACTACTCTTCGTAGCTTGCATCTCATTCTGCCCACAAAGTCACGCTCTTCCTTTGCACGCGTTGGCGTTGCTTCGGCCCGGCTTTCTTCAACGCTTTCGAAACAGTCAACGTTGAAGGAACGACTCTCAGAGCTCATTCCTGTCGAAATAGAGAATGTATGCGTCTCCGTTGACAGTTCAACTTCGGTCTAACTAGTCTTAGGTCAAGCGGATACGTGCAGAACACGGCAAAAAGTCATTTGGGCCCGTTCTGGTGGATCAGCTCTATGGGTTTGTGTTCAACATGTTCAGCCTCGCAATCATTCAAAGTTTTTTTTTTTTTTTCCAGAGGCATGCGCGGTTTACCTGCGTTGATTTGGGACGGCTCCGTCCTCGACGCGGGCGAGTGCGGTTGTCTGAATCGCCCAGTTGTTAATACTAAGTGAAGTCATACAGAGGAAGGAATTCGCTTCCGTGGCAAGTCTATACCGGAGTGCCAGGAACTTCTCCCGAAAGCCCCTGGTGGCTCGGAGCCACTACCTGAGGCCCTCTTCTGGCTTCTGGTCACCGGCGAAATTCCGACACAGGAACAG